>OMNN01041474.1:0-20004 GCA_900302755.1 Chromis chromis
GAGTAGTGCGAGAGTACTGTTTTTTCAGATTCATATTGCCTCTCAGGTTGTACTTTCCTTCTCTCGTAAAAAACATTTTTTGAATATTTGCTGGAAGCAGATTTTGTTTCACTTTAAAAATAAATAGATTTGTGTGGAATTTTACTAGGTCCCAAAATTTTAGTATTTTTGAATGGAGAAACAGTGCATTTGTATGTTCTCGATATCTGGCAAAGTGAACAATTCTAATTGCTTTTTTTTGTACTTTACATAACACTTCGGTATTACTTTTATACGCATTACCCCACACCTCAACACAGTACGTTAAATGGGGTAAAATAAGGGTACAGTAGATAGTATATAAAGATTTCTTATCAAGGAGATATTTAGATTTGTTCATCAAAGCTACAATTTTTGCTGTTTTGGTTTTGATTTTTGCAATGTGCGGTTTCCAGCAAACTTTATGATCAAGAGTTACACCAAGAAATGTGTGCTCATAGACTCTTTCAATGACTATATTGTCAATTTTTATTTGCATTTGCGGATTTATGTCACGCTTTCCAAAAAACATAATTTTAATATATATATATAATTCGTATCAATCCATAACACCCGTACTATCAACTATAATGACAATATTTAATGGGCTTGATCTATTTAGATTTGCCAAAAGATGTGGTTTGGAGGATTCATATCTCATGTTACTATTCAAAACCATAATTTCATCATTGTGGGTTTGATGCATCACAGCCACAGCCTCAGGTGTTTCACAGAATTACAGACTAGTAGGTACAAGTACTGTCAAAAGAGCCAAAACATCATATTAAAAGTGTAATATGATGTTTTATTAATACAGTTCTGAAACTGCTTTATTTCATACACAAAAGTAAGTCTGCTTACATTTTGAGCATGAATTAAATAAAAATACAGACGACAGGTGCATGATTGCCCGGCCTCTGCAACTCCACACTACTATGTAATGCATTTATGATACCTTACAGTTACATACAGTTCTATGCTTCAGTATTGTGAACAACAGCCTGTTTGTGTCTGTCAGAGATTTAAATGGAAATAAAATAAATTAAATTAAGATAAAATAAAACAATGGCTTTATGTAAGATTAGAATGTTTGTAGACTCTTAAATGTATATACAGTTGAGGTCAAAATTAGGAATTATTGAACATTTTCCTAAAATTCTGTCCAATGGTTGCATCATTGACAAAACTTGATATAATCAAACATTCACCAGTGCTATTTAGTAGCTTTTGGTACATTTTGGAATTTTTAGGCTTGCTTTATATCAAATATAGTGAAACATGGGGTGGTCAAAAATATTAGCCTCCATGTGAATTTTTGTTTTCAAAACACACCTAATCAAGTAATCAGCTTTCAAACCACAACTGTGCAGTCAATTGGCTTCTTAACAACACCTGAGCATCAATCAGCAAACCTGGGCGTGGTCAAAAGCACAAGATTTCAAGAATTCTGGAGAGGAAAATAGTTAGAGAAGCCAAGATGATTATTGCTGACCTGGCCTCTTCTGGAGTTGATGTTTCAAGGAACACACATCGTTTTGGGCTTCAGGGCCATCGTCCCAGAGGAACCCCTTTACTCAAAGAGCGGCACATCAGAGCCAGACTGAGGTTTGCCTGGGAACATTTGAAAGGTAAAGATGAGTTTTGGAAGTCTGTCCTTTGGTCTGATGAGACTAAACTGGAACTGTTGGGCCACATGGATGTTACTTGGTGAAGAGAAGGAGAGGCCTTCAACCCTAAGAACACCGTTCCCACAGTTAAACATGGTGGTGGGAGCATCATACAGGGAGCCTTGTTTGGGTGCATTGCATCATCAAAAAAGAAGACTATGTTGACATTTTGAGGGACAATATGAAAAAATCTGCTCTTAGTCTAGGCTTAGGTCGTCGCTGGGTCTTCCAACAAGACAGTGACCCAAAGCATACGTCAAATTTGTCCAACAGTTCTTAAAGGACACCAAAACCAAGGTCCTGGAGTGGCCCGCACGGAGCCCAGATCTCAATCCTATTGAGAATCTGGCATGGGTGCTCAAAGTGAATGTCCATGCTCGGAAACCATGCAATTTGGAGCAGCTGGAACAATTTGCCAAAATCCCTCAAGAGACATGTGCCAACCTTGTAAAGAAATACAAGGTTACAATTTCATAGGTAGGTAGGTGGGGCAGCATTAAGGAACTTGCCTAGGAGTCCTCACTGGATACCTGTGCCCTGACCGGGATTTGAACCACCGATCTCCCATGCCAAGGTCTGGGGTGTTAGTCACTGAGCTATCCAGCTGCTACTCTGGCAATACTCTAAGAGGTTGTTGCCAGTTGTGGGTCATAAGGGGTACACTATTGACTATTAATGGCCGTGCCATTTTTGCCTTTTCTTGTTTCAGCTCATTGCATTAATAACATATCCTAATCAAACTTAGTCAACATTTTGTCTTTGTTATTTTGGAAACAAATAAACTATAAACACTTGTTGTTAATGGTCATTTCCATGGAGAAATCAAGGGTTTTGTCTGATTTCACAAGGGGGGCTAATCATTTTGGCCTCAACTGTATATAATATACAGAGATTTTTCTTTTTTGAAATCTATCTGGCAAAATTTGCTTCTCAATCACAGTTTAGGGGGAAACCTGAGATTTTTTGGAACATACTTGGCCTTTACCCCTGCTAATTTCTGACTCTGCATGAAACATTTGTCTATAGATTTAAAAAAGAAATTATCGTCAGCCTGATCTGGAACTTGTTTTTCATTTAGAGATGCTCTAGAAATGGCATCTATCAACTTTTCCATTGTGATTCCTGGTTCATATTCTTCAAGGGGAACATCACACTGTGCACGCTGAGTGATTCTTGGAGTTGTGTAAAACAAAAATTGTCATATAAATGAAGACTACAACTTTTTCATTATTGGTTGTCTGTATATTATAACTTTGTTTGCCTATAAAATGTCAGAAAATAGTGAAAATGTTGCTGCCATTTTCATGGTGATGTCATCAGGGTCCCAAGGCTACTACCACAGAACAGTTGCCAGGTTTGTGTAAAAAGGGAAAAAACATTAGTTTAAAAGTAATTGTTGATTAATTTTCTGTACATCAATTAAATGACTAATTATTAAAGCTCGAATAAAAATGACCTGTTTGCACCTAGCCAAGATTAAATCATAAAAAAGAAAATAAAGAAAATGGTCCATGTCAGCCTCAGTTCACTGGGCTCAAAAGTGCATTCCACAAGCTCAGTCAGCACTGTTCTGTGACAGTCAGTGGTGACATAGTTTCTTTATTAACTACATTCTGGAGAGATGTCACATAAGCCTTAAAGCAGCTTTTGCACAATACTTGCATGTCAAAAAGCTATAACAGCTCCCTACAGTTTAATATTGTTTTTGACACTATTCTTTTCCTGCCTATTTTAATTATAAACCCAGTCATGCATAACATACACCAGAGTCCAGAAACCAAAGTAGATTTCTCATTACTGACTGGACTGTTCTGGTTGTTGTTTTTTAACATACATCATTTTCCTCCACAACTCATTTCCTTACAATAGCTTTTTTGTGGGTTAATTTATTGGACATGAATTCTCAACCAGAAATACATTGTGAGATTGGCTTAAACGTAGGGATTAAGTTGGATTAAGTTCCCAGAATTGTGACCTTCTGACACAGGGTGATGTGTGTAAAAATCACGGAGGCTACAGTGGAAATTTACTGTGTCTTGGATTTCAAGAATAAGAGAAATTGCTGCTACACCATGAAAAACATGCTGTCAATTTGCAAAAATATGAGTTATCTGTTTCCAAATTCAAAGCCTCCACACAAGTAGCTTGCAAAGAATGCTCACAAATGTTAACTCATTTCTGGGCTGGATATTCTGACTCGGTATGATTATATATTAACTTTTTCTTCACAAAGATATCAGCAAAACTCCTTCTTAATAACAGTTGCATATTATACCTGTTGTTGTTTTATAGCAGTTGTTAGTTTTGTTAGCTGTCTGCTGAAATTTGAAAGTTTTTAATACCAAAAGATAATGTATAGTCACAAAAAGCAGAAGTCCAATTTACAATTCTGTGGGGCTACAATGTATTTTTTGGGGGAGTTTTTCCCATTTTTATTGATAGAGACACAGTGAAAGGGGGTATAGAGGAGAGTGACATGCAGCAAAGGGTCTTGAGCCGGACTCGAACTCATGACCGCTGCTGGCGACCTGCGCCCACATGGTAACGCCTTAACTCAGCGAGCTACACGGCGGCCCTACAATGTTCAGTTTTAATTGGAACTCTATGCAGACCACTACAATAAAATTGTGGTGAAACATAGATCAGGGAATAAATTTAAAACCATCTCTAAGGCTTTGAGTGTTCCCACAAGCACTGTGGTCTCAATAGTTTTAAAACGGAAGAAGTTTGGAACCACCAGAACTCATCCTTGAGTTTGCACTAACCAAGAAAGAATGGGGTAAGCCCCATGTTTCCACAACCCAATTGTCCCACAGCCCTATGTTCCCACATGTCTCAAATTTCTAAGACCCCGTTTACACAAGGGAAAACGCAGATATTTCCATGCGGTTTGGCCTCTCATTTACGAAAACGAAAACCCCGTTTTTATCTTAAGAAAACGATTATTGGGGCGCCCCGATAGCCTAACGGTTATGCCGCGTGACCCAAGTGCTGAGGCATAGCAGCTGTCACGGGTTTCGATTCCGACCTCGGGCGTTTACTGCATTTCCCTTCCCACTCTCTCCTGTTTCCGTCTCTATCCACTGTCCTATCTAATAAAGGCATAGAAGACCAAAAATAAATCTTTAAAAAAAAGTAAGAGAAAACGATTATTTCTAAAAACTCGGAAAATAGGGCCTAATTTTGAAAAATATCTTAGGAATGTGGGAACATATGGCTGTAGGAACATAGGGCTGTGAGAACATAGGCATGCTCCCGAAAGAATGGGCTGGGTCAGCACAGTGACCAAGAACCCAAGTCACTCCAACAGAAATTAGAGTTGCTCTGCAGAGGTAGGAAAGCCTGCTAGAAGGATGACCACGGCAGCAATTCATTAGATGGACATAAAATCTTTAGCTGATGTTCAGGAGCAGAACCACACCTTAAACACTCCCCTTCCTGTCATGTGTATATATATACTTGTCGACCCTTCACACCTGTTTGTTCTCGCTTCTCCTGTTCAGTACACAAACATTATCGTTAGACTACGTCACAGCTTGACAACTGATCTAACAAAACTAACTTACCATGGATCTCTTGTCCAACAGTCCCTCCAATGAGGAAATGTTCAGCCCGGCTCCAGAACTCCTCCACACCAATCAGCCACAACAAAGCTCCAGAGGAGAGGAAACCCTGGCCGCTCAAGAAATGCCATCATCTGCGTCCACTTGCCACGACTTGCCAAGACGGTTCCAAAACATCAGTGTTCAAGAATGGGATCAGCGGTATCCAGCCCTCAAAGCTCCTCTCTCTGCTACCTCCCACTGTACCACGAATCTGAAAAGCTCCAGTCAGGCAACACCATACACATCCAGGAGAGCGAACCAAAATCTAGTCACTCCTGCAGCAGACGAAGCAGGTCATTCCAGACGTCCCTTCCCCCTGCAATGCTTTTCAGCCGTTCCTGGGGGATCCCGAGGCGTTCCCAGGCGAGACAAGATACATAATCCCTCCAGCAGGTTCTGGGTCTACTCCGGGGTCTCATCCCAGGTGGACGTGCTCAGAAAACATCCAAAGGAAAGCCATCTCTAAGGCTGAGCCCAGCCACCCTGCGGAGGAAGCTCATTTCGGCCACCTTGTACCCGCAATCTCGTTCTTTCGGTCGCTACCCAGAGCTCATGACCATAGGTGAGGGTTGGAACATAGATGGACTGGTAAATCTTCACTTGCTACTTGCCGCACCAAGCGGCCTGTCCATCTCCATTTTCCTGTCACTCGTGAACAAGATCCTGAGATACTTCACCTCCTTTGCTTGGGGAAGCACCTCCCCCCAACCTGGAGTGAGCAATCCACCAGTTTCTGGCAGAGAACCATAGCCTCGGACTTAGAGGTGCTGATCTGCATCCCCGCCGCTTCACACTCGGCTGCAAACCGCTCCAGTGCATGCTGAAGGTCATGGTCTGAAGCCAACAGTACCACATCATCTGCAAAAAGCAGAGACGCAATACTGTGGTCCCCAAACCGGACACCCTCCTCACCCTGGCTGCGCCTTGAGATCCCGTCCATGAACACCACAAACAGTATTGAAGAAAAGGGGCAGCCCTGGCGGAGTCCAACACCCACTGGAAACGTGTCAGACTGCCGAGAATGCGGAGACAGCTCTCACCATTCGGTCCTTCGGAACCCTCTGTTCATTACCCAGACTGGTCAAATTGCAACGCGATCCTGGTTCCTCTCCTACTTCAAGCAAGTCCTAACAGCATCCGGAATCTCCCCCAGCTTATTCTCTGGCCACTCTTTTTGCATTGGTGCAGCCTTGACAGCTTCCAGCAGAAGAGTTCCAGACCACCTAATTAAAACCATGGGCCAGTGGTCATAGCAAGCATATAAACTTTACATCAGATCCGACCCTCAAGACCTTCGTCACGCCCAGTCTTTTCTTCGTCCTTAAAATTGGAGCTTTTGGGGGTCAGGCGGCCTGGGAGCCACTGCCAATCCCTGACTAAGCCTTCCCCACACCACAGCTGCCAAATCTCATACTCACCAACACAACACTCATTTAAATTCAATAAACGATTAAGCTTTAACTGATGGTGGGGTCCTAGCTCGTGAATCATGTTTTATAGTAAAGTGTCCACAGGAAAGCCATTATTGAGTAAAAGGCATATGGCAGCCTTCTAGGAGTCAACCAAATGGCATGAGGAAAAAGATTCTCTATTCTAATGAGGCAAAAACTGAACTATTAGGGCACACCTCCAAGCACTATATCTAATGAACACTGGGCACTGCTAATCACCTGCTAATATCAACCCTACATTGGAGCATGGTGGTGGCAACATCATGCTCTGGGGGTGTTTCACAGTGTCAGGGTCAGGGACACTGGTCAGAACTGATGGAATGATGAATGCAGCCAAACATTTCTCTATGTCATATTTTAAGACATAGAGAAACACTCTGCCAGACTCACAAAAATACTGGATGCAGCATGTATTCATATAAAAGTTAATTCTCAGTGTATTTAAGCCGCATGTTTCCTGTTCCCTCACTTCACTTGTTGCACAATTGAATGATGATTAGCTGCTAAAGTCTTTGAAGATAGTCCAGTGATCTAAGACTTGGGCAAGACTTTTCAGCTCGACAGTGAACCAAAGCAAGCAGCCAAGACAATATTGGAGTGGTTTTGGGACAAGTGTCTGACTGTCCTTGAGACAAATCCAGACTTAAACCAGACAGATATATTTCTGTAGACACTTGAAGATGCCAGTTCACAGACACTTCCCATCCAATCTGAAAAAGCTTGACCAGATTTACCAGGAAGAATGGGATAAACTGTACAAAATCGGTTTACTGCAGTCGAAAGACTACTGTTAACATTTTTTCACTTGAGTGTAGATCGATGGACGAACTTGTCAATTATATTCATAAAAAGTGAAATCTATGACAGTGTAAAAAAAAAGTGAAGGGATTTGAGGAATTTCTGAATCAACTAACTGACTAATCAGCTGATTATTGAAAGTCTAGTCTTGAACATAAGCATTCATATGATCAAACAGATTTTAATGTATATCTCTAATCTGCCTTTGGATCATGAAAGTGAAGTCAGGACAACAAAAGGTGCCATTCATGACGCAAGAGATGCAAATGCAACACTTTCAGACGTGTTGCAGATTCATTCGGGCTTGAATTACATCTAGATTTTCCATCAGATAGCACGAAGTCACACCTTGATGTATGTCTGCTGCTCTTGTCAACTGTGTACGTGGCTAGGCTTGGAAATTTGTGTATATGGTGCACCTGTAATAGCAGTTGCATGGTTGACTTCTCTTGTGAAAAGAGGTGCACATCACTCCTGCAGTACTTTTTTTTCTACCTAAATACATACTTATTTGTATTTTCTAAAATTTTTTTAGATGTTTAAAACACCCAAACACAGTAAACAAAGACAAAATGTGAAAGTGCTACATGTCTGAAATGGTACTTTGTAAAGTAATGTTCAACTGCTGGTACTTCAAACATTTTCAACATCTAAGTATAAACATCAGCCTCAATCCCAGGCATCAGGGTGGAGCAGATTGTCTGGGTGCAAATCATGCAAGTATAGTGCTGTCAGAATGGCACAGACAGCATTCATCACATTCCTCAACAGATGCCACAGACGTAAGACCAGCACGCCTTAGATGCATTGGAGCTGAACCTGGTGCAGGCGAAAACCGAGGAACTCGGAGCTGACTGGGGCACTGACAGAGAATGCTTTGAGGCGAAAAAAATACTGTTAAACAGAGTCCTTACCATTTCCTCGTCTGCTGCGCCGCACCACCAAAAATGTATAAACAGAACTGATGAATATACGTGTTGATAGATGCAATAGCACGCATTTCAACAGCAGATTAAACTGCACATGGCAGTATGGAATGTACTCCCATTAAGGTTTCCTATTATATAGAAGTTCCAGGTTGCTATTGAAGTATGAGGTGTTTCATTTCAGAATGAGATATACTACATCTAAGCTTTGAAAAGGCAGAGCAACTTGACAACACGTTTGTTTGATTATAATAACCAGCATTGAACATGTTGCCATTTCTCACAAAATACAGCATGTAGAGTATTTGTGAATCATTAATCATGCTGTTGTATGATTACACAGTCTTCATATATTTCAGTCATCTGCATATTTCACTGTACTCTCTTTGTAACCTTTGCTCCAAAGCACTGTGATAAGCTCCTGTGTACTTCACATGCATTTGGAACATAGAACAGATTTGTGTGCACAGCTTGTGTTTGAAGCTCTCCAGCGTTGTTGTTATTCCTAGTCTACAAGGGCCTAATTAGATCATTTATACTGTTCTTCAGTTAATCAGCACTGTTGATCTTTCACAAGTGTATCACATTGGAAACAGTGTAGATTTTGTCCCAGGTTGATGTCAATGCTGAGTATATTTGTATAATTCATGACTGTGCATAGTTTTATTAGTTTGAAAGAGCACTATGACATTGTGATAGATGTACTGGCAAAAATAAAAAAATGAAAAAAGCCTTCCAAATCTCAATCCCTCATCTGAACATAGTTTATCAGTACAGGACATTTTTAAGAATTTTAAATGGATATCTAACCTCAGGAAATAAGAACAGAAGCACTGTGAAAACACAAAATGGATTTTCTGCCATCATGAACAGGGTTAAGGCATGCGGTTTGTAAAGAAAAACAAAAAAGAATTTGCATTTGCAGAAACTTTCAGCTCCAAGATCTGTTCTTGAGGAACTGAGCAGAAAATCTGTAATAGTAGCTTGGAATGAACATATTTTTGTTTTTCACATTTCATTTTTAACATTTTGTCTCCCTTTTCCTGTTCCTGTCTTCCACTGAGGCAAAACACCAGCAGGAGAAGGATTGTGTTTGATTGTGGTGGACCAAAACCCAGACTACTGACCAATACGTGTTTTGAATCAAGACTCAAAGGATCAGATTTAAAGTGATGGGGAATGGAAGTAGGCAGATCTCTGTGGGTTGGAAGCCTTGAAGAGTTGAGAAAGATTTTTGCCAGAGGACAGCCAACTGGATGGCATCTGTGGTCAGCAAGGCATTGCCTTTATTTCCTTGGATCAAAGGTAGCTACTTCTCAAAGTCTGTTTAGAGTATGCCTGCTAAAGCTTGAGGTTGGCAGCTTAAACGTGGAATAATAATAGATTTGATTTGTAATGCACCTTTCATATAAAAATGCAGCTTTGAGGCTTTGCTCCCAGTAAGCGGACTTTTCTGAGCCACAGAAAATACATACTGAGCCAGTTTTTGTTATGTGTATCCTTTTGGGTCACATATATGTAATTCTGAATAAATGAGGACAACATGGAACTTATGAAAAGAAAAGACAACACATGGGTCCATGGACTGGGTTTAACATGTGACTATTTGTTGATGAAGCCCTTAATGGTTCACAATCACATCAACTCATTACCAATATGGTAACTCCATGTTCTGCCCGTAGGCCAGTAGGTCATTTTCACATTTACTCCTCTCAGTCCCTCACACATCCCTCAAAACCAAAGCCACAACCACATTAAATCCTTTTTTGCTATAATCGTTACCTCCTTTGTAATTAGCTGATGTGCTTTACCTTGGCCATACTGTTCATATGTTTGTCTTCAAATGTGCATATACTGGAGTTTTCTATGATTCTTGTCACTTCCTTCACACAGTTATATGCACTGTTGCATGTTGTTAACTTTGTGTTGTCCCTCTCCTGTAGTTTTTGCTCTCTCCTCTCTCTGTACAACTCTGCAGGGATTTTTGACTCTGGAGCTGCGCAGGTCTGATCCGATCCATCAATCTGCCCAGAGTTTATGTTCTCTTGCTTGTTGTGAGCAGTTCTTCCTCTGTACTGTCGCCAGTATACTTGCCTGTAGGGAATGTTTGGATTCTCTGGGTTCTTCTACGTATCATTTTGTAGGGTCATAACCTTAATTTTTTAATTAGTCAGTTATAGAGTAAATAACATCATCGGGTCTTAATCATAATATTAGAATTACTCTGGTAAATTCACATAATAAATAACAGTGCAGGGTCTTAACCTTAATAGTTTAACTTGTTTGTTAAATCTATAACACTAATTGTATTTCTCCACTGCACAGCACTTTGGCTCAACAGCTGTTGCTTTAAATGTGCTAGATAAATAACGGTGACTTGACCTGACAAATATACTAATGACTAATGGCTACAATCCACTGTTGGCATGTATACAAAGCCTTTTTGTGTCTGAATATGTCCATTATCAGTGTGTGCATACATCCTGCCTTAATGAAGAGCTAATTACTCATTATACAGTAACAGTTAGTCTCTGTTTTAGTTGGATTTCCAAACATATTATTCCATTTCCCATTCATAAAGAAATGCAGTAAACAGCTATGTTTCATTGTATCATAAAGAGGGAAATATTAGCTACTTGAATGTTTATATAACTTCATATAAAAACAAGCATAAATCCTATCGTATTTTTATTACTTGTTCCACTCAAAGAAAATGATGTTTGTCTCTGTAAATATGTAGCCCCTAGTTAAAGTATGCCCACACTTTCTCAAATGTAATTTCCATTTTTTAGACAATCTATGTCTGGGGTAATATATAAAAAATTAACGATAAGATCTAAAATGATTCTTTTCAGGAACTTACAATTCACAAGTATAATATTTAATGGACAGGTATGACAGTGGTATAGATCTTCTCATTTTAATGCTACAGGAAGTGAAGAAGTGTTTTTCTCAAAATGGCAAACTGTTCATTTCGAAACATGCAAGAATTCTGCCATAGTGCTTTTATGTTTTGCATGTTCTCATCGGTATTGGTCATATCTGGCGTTTGCTTACACATTGTTCTGCCAGTCCCAGTCCTTTTTTTTTTTACCATTAAACCATTTTTTTTCCATTCGATTCTCCTGAGTTGATTTGTAGCTGAGATTAGTTAGCCTGACTACAGTTCTGAACGGTTTCCCAAACACTGCATGCATGTTCTTCCCAGCTGGCATCTCTGTCCAAGGCTTGCTTGTGTATTCTAAGTATGCTGCTCATGACACCAGAGAGCCGGCCAGCTTTGCCCGGGCTTTTTGACAACACCTGGCTCATGTTTAACTAGGCTATAAATAGACTTTCCCCCAAATGCAAACCACCTGGATGGGGTCAAACCACTGTCACACGCATCCATTTCAGTGATTGCCTGAAAGGACAATGTGAGATATCACAATTATGGTACAGAGTAGATGGCATGTGTCCACCAGAGCCTCAGCCACACCTGAGGACTGTTAAAACCATGTGGTCTGTGAACACTAAGCACACGCATGCAGGCTTTTTGAAGTCTTCTCCTTCACCGCTCACTAATGTAAGTTAAGTTAAAAAAAAATAACTGCATCTACTCTGAGTGAATTTTAATCGTCTTGTAATGGTTTTACTGCCTAGTCTTGTATAACTGATGGGTTTGGGTGGCCTCACTTACACATGAAACGTCTGTGTTTGGTTTGCACTAATTGCTTTCGCATGACTTGGTCACAGGTGTCAGGCAGAGACTTTTGGTAAATGTTTGGCATGGTCGAGTAAGCAAAGTTTCAGGGCCTACCTGGAATAGTTCAGGCTTTAAATAGCGGCCGGGCGTTACCCATTTCCTCTGCCGGCTCACTTGATGCAAACACACATGAACTGATGAATTACAAGTTGACTGGAAATTATGAAGACTTAGAGAAAATAAGAGCAATTTCGCTGTAATTGCCATCAAGCTGTTAGGTCTTCCAGTATAGGCTCTTGCGTGTTGGGAGTGCGAGTGTGGTGGGAGGCAGGTATATTTTTAGAATCAAACTCCTCTGTTCCAATGGCATGGCACTCAAGCACAACATACCTTCTGTGTTGTGCTTTCCTCCTTAAGACAAGTACTTTCCCCTCGATGTTTTGTGTGTTGGGCCACTGAGGGTCACTGAGCAGGAGCTATTAATACAACTACCTTTTGCTGACTCAAAAAAAGCCGAGCATTGACTCCAGTGTCTATGGTACCATGTGGCACAAGGATTTATGTAACAACGTGAGATCAACTCTTCAGAATCAACAACTTACTGGATTTACATATTGATGCTTAAAAGAATTATTTTTATATACAGTGTAGGGTTGTGCTATTGTCTGTTTTCACTGGTAATTTGTGATGGACAATCTGGTAGCAGATCGGTAGGGTGGAAGGCTTCCTTTCTTGACCATCTCTAATTTTTAATGTATAAATTGCCAGTTCCACAGCACAGCAGCTGTCATGACCTGTTTTTTTGGCTCAATATATCAGATATCAGGTCTCATGGTCACATATGGTTCACAGAGCTGGTGGATTCTTATACACACATCGACTACAATAAAGTAAAAGCAGACATATGGAGAATGGAGATAAGGTTTTGTCAGATCAACCAGTGCTCTTGTCAGGACTGGCAGATGGAAAAGTGAACTGGTTTCTTTAACTTAAGCAGAGTAGTGTGCTGTAAGCAATGATTGCTGGCATTAGTTTTTTAGTTGTCTGAAAATCTGATGATCAGTTAACACAAGTAGTGCTGACCCATTTTTACATACTTTTGCTTTTTTTTTTAAGTTGGCTGTGTCGGTACTGTCCCAAGTTTATAACCTATCTGGGTTTTCAATGTATTTATTAAAAACTGGGTATTCAGGGTGGAGCTATGTTTGTGTATGTAGATTTGCATTGAAATGGAAATCTTGGTGTCAAATTTGGAAGAACACAAGCTCCAAGTGAAATGCCTCTGTTTATTTATGTTTTGCAAATTAAAAATAATTCATAATAAATTAAAAGAGAACGTTCCAACATTTATCCTCCACTGGTGATTGTCTATTATCTGTGACTCCATGGTGTGTAGAATGTTGAAAAGTGTATCTAAACCTGTATTTCAGATTTTTAATTAATTATTAATTAGTAATTTAGCAATTTTAAACTTCAAAATAATTAATGTGTGCTTAAAGATCAAGCACTATCTTTAGCTGTAATTTGCCAGCCCTAGTTCTTACAACAACAAAAAAAGCTATAGAACATTTTTTCTAAAACAATTATGTTATGTAAAAAAAAAAAAAGGTCCAAATAAATTAGTGTACACTGATATATTGATACAAACCAAAAATATACATATGAGCAAATGCATGCAACACATCATCTCTAACTGCAGCCGATCCAGAGCAGCAGATCTGTCTGTTAGATGTACCATTGTCATCACAGCTGGGAGATGACAGGAGCTGTCAGAATACAGATTAACTCACAATCCCATTCAAAGCAGTCATGTCATTATGCTACTTACTCTTAGTTGATGTGCACAGACACGCACACACACACACACACACACACACACACACACACACACAAACACAAACCTCTGCTTTGTTGTACAAATGGCTGTGACAATCAGTTATCATGATCCACTAAAACACTCAGGTATTAAAGATCAAACACAATACAAGATGCAGGTCAGTACTGAGAGCAGTCGGCACACACACATATGGTATGACATAAACCTACACAAGTATCTGATTCCTCCTCTCCTTTCTTTCTCTCTGTTTCTTTCTAGATAAATACCAGTTTCATATCCCAACCTGTATAAAGAGGTGGAGATGACACAAACACACAGAGCTGGGATGTGGAAAGATGGGATCTGGAGTTTTTAATAAGGTGAAGCAACTAACGTTTTGCTTGATTTCGAAACATTACTTTCTGCACCTCATTAAAGACTCATATTACTACCATGTGCCCCAGATTTCATCTTTCCAGCTGCTTCAGTTGTCCTGTCTGGGACTGGTTTCAGCTTTAGCTGGCTGATGCACGGAGGCTCCTTCACCTTCATGCCTGCAGAGCTCTCAGGGCCCTCATTAGTTTTCACTATATACACTAGATCTGCACAGTTCTGTTTTGTGTCAAAGACCACAAAGAGGAAAACGAAAGACAAAGTTCTGACTGCTGGAAAACTTTCAACTGAATAAAAAAAATCGGATAATATTGGCTTATGTTGGGTTTCATGTTGCCGGACTTAAAGTCAAAGTTTGGATTTGTCATTTGTTTGGCTAACAGATATTCAGACACCAAGAGAAGACATGGTGATAGCAAATGTTCACATGTGCCTTTACACAGACTAATGCTTTCCTAATGTCACTGTGAGCACACTCGTCTGTGGATTATTCCTTTGGCCCACCAATCACGCAGTGATTAATGTGCCTCCCCCACCTTGCAGGACCATCTACAGCCAAAATGAGTACATTTCTTGGAAAAGTTTGGGGCAGCTTAAACCATCTGTCAGCCTGTTCCATGGAAACATGCTCTGACACATCTCTGTGTGTGCTTCATACAAGTGCTTACAAGTGTATTTGAGCATGTGTGTGTCGGCACACATGTGGTCGGCTGTCACACTTGGATGAAATGGGACATTGTCCTAGTTACAGTCTGATTGGTACAAACAAGCGTCTGCTGAGGTGTTAAGCTCACTATTTAGACAAGCATACACTTTCGAAGTGGACAAAGTTCCAAAACTATCTTTTGCCACGTATGTTGATATTACCGTACTGAAAAACTGGCTTTTTGGAGTATGCCTGCAAGCATCTTATCCTCACATTAGTTTTTACACTTGTCAATCCTCACAGCAGTGCTGCCCGATGTTGAAGAGCCGTGGGACAAATTCAGCAACTTGTATATTTTTCCTCTGTGACTCAGTGGCAGCACCTATTTATTTTAATCATTATGGCAACACCGTAGTAAAAGTATCATCGCGTTCATAAAAGTCCATGTGCCACAGTCAGTCAGTGAAAAGAATCTATAGGTTACATAAAAGAGTTGAGAGGGATTATTACTGGCTTTGGGATTTTCACCTGCAGGCTTAAAAAAATCATAAAGCAGTTCATGGAATACATAATGAAACTCACCCCTCATGAAATTCTACTTCCTACAGTGCCAGAAGGCAGACCTGAAGCTGGGCTCACACTATACAGGAGCTTTAAATTACTAACTGATTTTAAAACTGGGTTGCATCACGCACATCAGGAGAGACCTGACAGATATGCTTCTCTCTATTCTCAGACATGCTCTCAGTACATCATTCAAAATAATGGTGCATCAGACTTTATTAAGCTATTAAGATCATCATGTCAGAGGGAGCAGCGCACCACCTCATGTGATCTAATGAGGAAGCAGATGAAAACAAAATGGAGACTGTGGAGCAACAACTTGTTGTAACACTAATAATACTTTGCAGTGAGAAAAAACAAAAGCAGAAAGCTAAATGAGTCTGGATGAGGAATGATGAACACAGTTTGTCTTTCCTTCAGCAAGAACTAAAGGTCAGATTGTATTCATCTTGTTTTGTTAACTTTACTTTTGTTGTTTTTAATCAGTTTTAATATCTGTAGCTAACATTAGCCTCGAGGGTTGGACCATTTGCTTGGCTACAGTGTCTGCTGCTCTGGTGAAAGTCTCATAATCCAGATTTGAACCAGTTGAGTCTGTGAAGAGGTTTAGACGTTTAAGACTGGATCTTATCATTTTTACACGTCATTCTTTTCTGTTAATATAATCAATTGAAGAGACTGCAGCAGACGTTTTCTTACTTCCTTGGGCAGAAAAATGGTCCAGTAACATTAGTTTCTAATTTTGGCGTTCAGCAACATTTCAGGTTTAATTCTGCGTTAGTTTAGGGCTAAGCAACTGATTATTTTCTAATCTAAACGGTTTGAAGTAATGTAATCTGAAAATCACCAAAGCTTGAATTTAGAATATACATAATGCAGCATGTCCGAGTCCGACAAATTCAGGGGTTTTACAAATTCCTGCTGTCTTCCATGTGGGGCAGTCCAAGTTTAACGGTACATCATGGTCAAGCTAAGTCACATGTTTTAAATCTGTTACGCAGTGAACTGAAGCTTCCCCAAATCATACGCATCCAATAAAACATGCTGAATTCTGGAACTGTAGCTCTTTTTAATACAAACCCCATAACTGTTCATATCTGCAGTCAGCACATATGGAATGTCCAAACTGAAACAAGTCATAGATTTTTTTTTAAATAAAGGGATGACAACAGTTCATTAGTGACTTGAATCGTAAAAATGGCAAAAATGTCACCTTGGACTATGTGAAATTGTGTGTCAGTGACCAACTGTACCTTTCTGTTGTAAGTGACATACAGCGAACCCTTTGCTATCATTCAGATCCATGTGTGAAATGCTTTCACTTCAACAAAAATTAACTCTACTTTTGCTCTTCTAGTATTCTGCTCTTGCCAAACATTGCTTTTCTTAATTACTGTCTCTTTGAAGGTCCTCTTCATACCTAGCAAGAGATTACTGACATCTAACAAGCCGACAGAGTCATTTGTACACTGTACAGAGCTCAGGCAGCGTTTGGAAAGACTCTGCAGACAGGCCTCTGCCCTCTCAGGGAGCTGAGAGATGGAAGAATGGAGGTACACTGGAAAGAATGTGCACGTTTGTGCTTCTAGTGGAGAGGTAAAATGGGAGACAGGAATGAATGTTCGCGTCCGCCCATGGACCATGGCTCCTGACCCTCAATGCTTATGTGCGATAGCGTGCACAAAGAATTTATGCATAAACGAGTTAGAGACAGGGCGGGTCGGGTAGAACATGAATAAATTGACAGACAGACAGACATATGACCTGCGAGTGGCTGTGGAGCCGTTTGTACAGCCTCGCCTTTTATTGGTTTCAGTTTAAGCCGATCTTTGAATCTACACACTGGTCTCATTTAGCCCAACTCATGCTAGGTGTGGCACAGTGGCAGGCGAAAGGAAACCAAAACCAAATGGGCCCCGGGCTTGGCCCCTTAGCTGAAGCCGCCGTTGGTCCCTCCAGGAGCTGGCTGCTGTCTAGTGGCTGCCCAGGAAGAAAGGAGTGTAAATCAGGCTACATAGGCGTGGTCCACCGCACAGCTCACCACTGCACAGCCAGCCACATTGTAGATTGGCAGAGGGACAGTGAGCAGACACAAGCCTCGTATCCTAACATGCAGTGAGAGGTTCACAGGAGGTTGGAGGGGCCAGCTGTGTGTGTTACTGTTTCTCAGGGCATTCGCTGCTAACGAAGAAAGACACCTCTGGCAAAACAGATCGAGCAAGAGAAGGGCAGGCAAGGGGAGGGGGCGGCAGCAACACCAGGGCACAGCGAGTGCACTGTGCCAGTACCATTGGAGGTTTGGAGCGCTAAGAAAACAAGCGCCATGACCGAAACTTCATGAGGCGAGCAGTGAACATGCAGTCTGGGAGGAGGAGGGGGGGAGGAGAGGAGGCGACCGAGTGCCCTGCCAGCCCTTAGATTTAAACCAGAGCTCTTGAGTTTGTTGACTTTCTCGTAAGAAGGCAACAGTCATGCCAGCTCCATTTTAATTCACATGGCTACTTTGCATGAGAGATGGTGAAAGCGAACCTTTTAGTACTCTGTAAATAAGCCATTTGTTTTAATTTCCCTTTTAGTGTGTGTGAGTATTTGTGTGTGTGTGTAGTGTGGACTGGTTAAAAAAAAGTGTTGAACAAGTAGTTTACTTCAACAGATACAGATAGTAAACAGAGTAAACAAGGTGTGTACATTCAGTAGTATCCACCATGTTTTTTTTCTCTACTGTCTTTTCCTTTATAGCAGAACAATGTAGTGGTGTAAAGTAGCAAACATATAGGTTGATGATGAAGACAACAATGTGATGTTCTAGTCAAACACAAATGATGTTACATTACATCAGAACATACAATACCTACTTATTGATCCCATGAGGTTGACAGTAGTATTTACCTTCCCAGTGTTTATTAATGCCACCATGTTTAGTTGAAATGATGCAGTACTGAAGTAGTCTTCTGGATTTTCGGTCTTGCCTCTTTTAAACATTATGCGAGTCAGAGAAGAAAACCAGTAGCTACATGTTGACTGTCAGTAGTCAACAGTGATGAGGATGTATACAAGACAATGAAAGTGCCATTCCACTGGGGATGCCATGAGATCTGATACTTTGGCACCAAGTCAATACCAATTTTTTTTTAAACATGACAGCAGTTATTTTACAAAAAGTACCGCTGCTGTCATATATTGATTACTAAAGAACTGCAAGTGCAGTTAGACAACATGTCCCCTGCAACTTGTACAAACAAAACACCTTAAAAAAAAAATGAATGCATGAAAATATTTTGAGTTGATGCAAACAGCGTCACATTTAGAGCAAACAGTGGCAACAACTCAAACTTATCAAAGCAGCTAGAAGACAGAAATCTAGATATGAACACAGAATTCAAGTTGAGAGAGTTTCATGTGAACACTGTGACATGTTCTTAAAAGGAAACTACATGAGTCCCATTCATAACACAGTATAGTTTGTTCTTTCATATAGTACAGTGGCGCAGGACTAAATTTGGCCAAATGGTGGTGTCCATTAGAGGAACACAGTCCTGGAATTCACTGCCAGCTCATGTTAGAAGTTGTCACAACTACACCACCTTTAAAAAGACCCTTAAGCAGTGGTTGATAACATATCAGACCTGCTCTCATGAGTAACCTTTTGTCTTTTCTATGTGGATTGGAATTTATGCTGTGAGATCTTTTGCATGTTTTATCCATTTGTCATAGTGTGTTTGTGTATGTATAATGTATTGTCTCTATGTGTTAAACACCTGCCTTAGGACAACGGATTAAAATTAGCATTTATGCTAACTCCGGCATATTTACGTTGATGCTTCTGCTGACATGTCAATTAATATGCATTGTCCTAATCAAATAAATAAATAAATAAATAATTACCCCAAGGCTATTTATTATTGTTTGCATTCTACTTTTCATATATAAGGCCCCTGGGCACTGCAGTACAAATGCTGTGCCTCCATAAAAAAAACTTGATTATTCAATTCGATTTTTTTTTTTGGCATAACACTGTTAAAAATAATAGTATTGTAATTTGTATTACCAAAAGCTCCATCCCAAGTTTTGTCAAATTAGAGTTAATGCGGACATATGTTTATTTCATTCATTTTTGGAATCATAGAATTTCAACTGTACTGGTCCCAACTACAACATTTTCTGATGTCATGACATCCCTACAGGGCAGACATAAGGGCTAGCAAATGCCATCAAAGCACATGTGCTTTCTGGCTGACAGTTTTACAAAGGAAAAAGCTCATGCAGATTCACACAGTAAACACAGTTTAAAGGCAAACCACCTACAGATCTTGTTTTCCAATGGCAAATAACTGAGTGAAATCAACAGCAACCAGTGGACGCTGGCAGCATTAGTACCCACATACTCCATTTCCTCTCTCTCATTCTAACATTCTCCCCCATGTTTAGTACTGTA
>OMNN01041474.1:21245-40222 GCA_900302755.1 Chromis chromis
CTTTCATCTTTAAAACATTTCATTTTCTATCCAGGTTCTGCAAAACTTGTATTGCTTAAAGGACTAAAAGGCTTCATTTTAGATGATATCGAGTATTATTGATTATTTTTAATTACCTGTTTTATGATGGAGACCATCAGAAAATAAGGTTTATAATGAATGTAACCACTTTAACCCAGGTATTAAGGTGTAGGGATAATACTTTTAATGTTAACAAATCAATGAAACGACACACAAATTTATAAATTTACATGCATAAATAAAAATTTGATAAAAGAAAGGCCGAGCAAGGGAAAGCTTATTTACAGACCAGATTCAGTTAGATGACATCCTGCGCTGAAGTGTCTCCCTCCTCTCTTTTTATGATGACGAAAGCCTCTCATTTGCTTTCCACTTTAATCACTCAAACTCAATTCACCCTCCTTGTGTTTCACAATACAGTATATGATGACAGTTTAAAATAAAATAAAAATGGGGGCCATGTTTGCAAGTTCACTACGCTCTAGCTCTAAAATTTAGTAGTACTGTCTCCAAGTGTCTCGAAATCTGGAGCTCTGTTCCAACTGGTCAATTCCAGAATGCATTAGTTGATTATCCAAGGTTGGTGTGTCTTTAAGCTCAGTGTATTTTATCATTTCTTATGAGCAATAATTCTTATGTTAGGGTTCCCTCAACCCCCAAAACTTTGACATTTGGCTTTTGAAGACGTTTCAAAGTCCACCACTTAAGAGACCTTCAGTTCCAGAAGGGATACCCAAACAGACAGACGCCTTAAAATGGAAAGCTGCAGTTGCACTAAAGCTGGAATGTTTACAAAAGTATCCTAGTGACCACAAATCAGTGGTGCATATACACAGGCCACAACCAGACCCACACATATGAACATGGAAGCATCACATGGCTCTGATGCAAGACGCCATGGACAACTGGATGACATCAGCGGGGTCGATCATAAGGCATCATGATATAGAGAGTTCAGTTTGGGAATTGAACCAAGGTCACAGTGACTGAATGATATACAGCTGGTTAAATAGTAAAGAGAAGACAAAAGGACAATGAAAAAAGCTTTTATTTTTAAAACTGAATATAGCAGAACAGATCTGAGCTCAGTGTATTGGAATCCAACTCTGTCCAGTTAGCACAAGGTACACAACAGATAAACAACAAATGATGAATGTGTGAAGATACATTTATTGCTCAAAAGTTACTTTATACACATACTTCATTTTATAAATCTCCTTTTTGCACATATGACCTTAAAAGTATTACACTGCTCTTTATAGTCTTTTCTCTGTTCCTTTAAATGCAAAATGATGTTCATCAATACATCATTCCACTGGTGAAATCTGTAATTCATGTTGGTTAACTGTCAACTACATGACTAGATGTAAAATTTGCCTTAAACACTGTTACCAGGTCCACTCTTTGAAAACTCTGGCCCAGTTATAACAGATGAGCATCCCAATTGTCATGCATTGTAAACAGTTATGGAGGAAGATCATTAAACTTTTAACCCTATAATAATACTCCCATACAAGTGAAAGTACTGAATTCACATTTTACAGAACACGAATACTGGCTTTAACATGCAATTACATTCTTAAGAGTAAAATGTCAATATATATTAAGGATGTCCTGATGGCCAAGTGGTTTGGCCGCATATCATTTGGCCACAAATGCCATCAAACAGTGGGCCCCTATTTCGATTCCTGGCCGGCACAGACCTTTACTGCATGTCATTCTCCTGCTTCCTTTCCCAACATATTCCATCTGTCTTCACTGTAACCACCCAGTAAAGGTGAAAATGCCAAAGAAAATCTTAAAAATGAATATTGAATGTGACTAGGTGACATAGCTAAAAAAGTTTATCATAATAAAATATTTTATTGTAGTTGATATCCATAAATATTGATCTTTTTAATGACCTATTTTTGCTCAAAACCAGGAGAAAAAGGTTTGTTTTGAATGTAAGCACTTTACTTTGAATTACCCACTGGAGTACAAATGAGTACCACATAATTGCGCTGGCAATACTTCAGTAAAGTACTTTCTTGCTTTTCACCTCTGAGAATGAAAAGGTTATAAGGTAATTTTTTTCTGAGTGAAACTTGAGGCAGAGATGTGTAAAGCAGAATCGTTCCATCTCGATGTGAATCTGGTTCATCCTTTTAACCACTCATAATCATTTTCCACTGAGCTGGTTCCAGTGCTAGTTCGGAGCCAGAGCCTGACTTAGCACCAGTTCTTTGTGTTTCCACCACCTAAGCACCAGCTCCAGGTGCTAAAAACTGGTGCTTAGCAAGCACCAACTCTTCGCTGGGCCAGAGCTAAGTACAGAGTACGTCAGAGGTTGGGGGCGGGGTTACCATTGGGGTTACCAGTGATCAATGGTGGAACGGGACACACAAGCGATAGTTTGTGTCCTTTCTCTCCAGGATGTCCCTGGTCTGATCAGATGTATTGGAATGACTCCTGGGACACACGGAAGTTTAGCACAAACTGTTGTGCACTGAAATTCGGTACATTTGTGTCCCACCAGTAGTGCGATCGTGGATGTGCCCGGGCAACAGGCGACCTCCGCCTTGCAAACAGCCTTAAGACCATCTATAAAGATAAACATAGATATTATCATCAACTTATTGTGTTCGTGTAACTGCTATGTAATCGATGCAAGCGTAGTCATTTTATGGTGACACAATGGCGTGGCTCCAACTTGGCTCATTGCCAATGGAAAAGCAAACAGGTTCTTAGGAGGAACAAGATTTGAACCAACTAAGCACCAGCACCGAACTAGCACCTGGTTCTTCTTGGTGGAAAAGGGGTACCAGTGAGGTTGTGATTTTGGGCCCAGAAACAACCTGCGATTGACATGTGACCTGTAGTGTGGATACATTATCCTGATAACTGCATCTGATCCGCAGGCTTTTTCTTTTACACCTGGCAGTAATAAACCTGAGTGCTGAGATCTGATCACAATGTGAGCCAGACCACCTCCAGATCTGGACGATGCAAGCAAGTGCATTCCAATGACAAAGTGTAGCGTGAGCACTTACACTTTGCATTAATATGTGTTTTCCAGACAGGATATCCAGATTGCACGTTAATGCCAGGGTATTTATCTGAAGTGTGTAATGATACACTTGGTAGGTTTGCACAAAATGCAGACGTTCCAAGCAGGAAACAAACTAAGACAGGCTCAGATATTGTATTGTTTATTGTCACTGGCAGCAGCAAGATGTCCTCATGTTATTAAGGTGCAATGCTGACATCACTTCTTATGAAACACCAGAGTGCACGATAAATCTTCCTCAGACTCTGTGTATGCTTTATTTTTTTTCCCTTGACGCATCCTATTCCACATGTGGAACCAGGAAACGGTTGATGCAGTGAATTTTTTACGCGTTTGCATTAAAACCATGCTTGCCATGTTTCTGTTACCGTGCAACACATCTATGTGAAAATTAAAAAACCTCAAGTAATAAAACTTAATACAAGGTTAGGAAGGAGCTGTTGGTGTGTCTCCGCATTTTACACAGACCAACATTTTTACAATCTAATCAATTTCTCATTATGATGTGGGTCTACTTCTGATTTCTGAGCCAAAAGGTTAACACCTCTTTCACAGCTCCTGCCAAGAACTAAATGAAGTTCTCATTTTCTGCCACATACCACCAAAGGGGGCTTAAGCAGGCTCATTTCAATTACCTTTCATTAATGTTAACTTTTTGGCCCAAAGTTATTAAAAACTTTGGACTGTCTACTTTAATTTGAACACATGGCGATTATTGTCCATGGCAGTTATTTCACTGGTGGTTCTTCCACATTTTCCACACTTCAAACTCTGAAGAAAGCAAAACAAATTCTTGGCCTTTTGGTTTTGGTTTGCTAAGTGTTTACTTCTCATGTGCCAGGCTGACAAAATAATTGGAGATGAGCACTGACACAACTTGAGTCACTGTGAATACGAGCTGGGAGATTATCCCGTTGATCTTGACCTTTTGAGATGGGCTCTCCAGCTCAGACATGGTCTACTGGCAGGCTGAACAGAGCCCTGGATCATCCTCGGATCGAGACTGTATGACTCCTGCAGACGACCATCCTGCCAGACTAACTTTCTTTCACCAGCTTTAAACTGTGCCCCGTCTTTGGCACTTCTTTGGCTTCACCTTAAAACCCGATGAGTGGGCCAGGGTTGTAAAGACCTCCCTGCTTGGTGATTCTGGGAAAAAATCCTGTGTATGTCCCCACAAGTTTTTCCTGTAGTTTTTATAGAAAGGCACTTCACTATAGACTAGAGTGTACCTGTCCATCCATGTAGCTCAGGTAAATACAACTATACACACTAAATCTGAACAGCTGAAGAATGTTTAGTGCCTGCCACATTTTTACAGATCCACTTTTGTGGACTTAAAGAGAGACATGAGTGCAGAAGACTTAAGGCCCCAAACTGCACTGTAATCAGCTTCAGAAGACAGTCTAGTAGATAAGCCTTGTATAAATATTGTCTGAGTATATTTAGATTGTCATGTTGAATGAAGGTACCAGCATACGAGCAAGCTTCAGTGTTAGTGTAAGGCTGATGGAAGGCAAGAATGAAAGCTCTATACAGGGCCTTTATGGTTCAAAGACGCTGTTTTGTGTCAGTGACATGATTGTTCAAAGTCTCTCTGCTTGCCAAAACATGTATTACACTTGTTGAAATGAACATTTGAAACGTCTTTGTTACACAAGCTCTTGCACGTTCATGACGGAGTAAAAGTACTGACCTAGTATTAGAAGATAAGGATCACAGCATGGTGTGCAGTCTAGAATGGGACTGGACAGTTGATCTAAAAGTAACCAAAACTGACATTATGACTTTTTAACCAACTTCATTTTTGTATCAGTGGTATGTTTGGTCTTTTTATTCCTCCATACAGGAATTTACCCATTAAGTACAAGAAAGATTGCAACTCTACATGTCTAAATACAAAACCAGTCAGTTTACTTGAGTCTGAATTGTTCCACCAGCGGTTTCAAACTATGTGACAAAATGTGGAGTTTGTGATTCTGGAAACGATTGCTGATATTTTGCTAGTTAGCATATTTTGATAGCTAGCACGTGCCAGATTTACCATGCCTCTCGCTTTCACTGCCTCTTTTCCTTCCATCTCCCCTCTAGCTCCCTCTCCCACCGTCCCGTCCTGTGCACGAGGACGAATGTGCACAAGCTTGAACGTGCACAGGACACACTTGAATAGTGTGCGGAGCAGTCCAAGCCACTGTCTTTGTTTCCAGTTGACAGAGCCAGGGTTGTGTATGAACACTGGATTTTCTTTCAGCACACACACAGAATGGACAGCTAGCGGACCATGAGGAGATATTCACTGAATTTGAGGAAAAGCGGTACTGGATTAGAATCACTGGCTTTACATGTAACCATGTATGTCCACTGGAACAGACTGTGATAAGTATAAAGCAAGCGAAAAGTAATGGATCAATGAAAACGGAACATTCTTTGCTTTAGTGCATACAGGTCTCTTGCCAAGAATGCAAATGTATTTACTCATTCCCCACTGTGCTGGACATTCACTCCAATGCTGCACTTAAAGCACAAATGGTAAATGGTCTGCACTTATATAGCCTTTCTACCTTAATGGTACTCAAAGCGCTTTAAAATGTGTTTCACATTCACACACACATGGCAACAGACTTTCATGCAAGGTGCCTGCCATTGGGAGCAACTTGGGGTTCAGTGTCTTGCCCAAGGACACTTCGGCATGCGGAGGGACCGGGGATCGAACCGCCAACCTTGCAATCAGTGGACAACCCGCTCTACCACCTGAGCCACAGCTGCCCGATGCATTAAATGCAGAGGTATTTAAAGGCAAATGTATTTACTGAAATATTGTTTATTAGCTTTTACCCAGGTAAACTACACTGATCAGCCACAACTGCTGGGACATGGACACAGGACCTCTGGGTTTGTCCTGTAGGTTGTGAGGTTGGGCCTTGTGTCCATAACCTGTAAAAACAGATGTCCATTACAATCGGCCAAAGCCTGCATGCTTCATTTCCCTGTTCAGTCGGATCTACAGTCCAAATATCAAATATATTAATTTGCAAATCCTAAAAAATAACTCATTTTTCATGTTTGAGAACCAGTGAATGATCCTTTTGAGTTAGAATGCTTTGTTCTTGGACTTTGGCACTAATTTTCATCAAGACAAATGCTTTTTTATTAAGGTAATTTAATTCTGGTGTAGCATCTGTGGGAAGAGGTCTTAGTCCACTCATAGCAAACTCACGAGCTCCCAATGGGATTCCTAATAACATAAATATTAAACTTATTATCTCTAAGACAATAAATACCCCTTTTCTCAGTTTTGTCCATACTGACCTGCACGAAAAGCAAATACTTTGCCTCATCACATCATAGGAATATGTTAGTATGTTTGTGTTTCCATCCGTGCAACAACGATTATCAGTTAATCACAATCAAATTTTGGCTCTAGATCTACTGTTGGATAAAGACGAAGTGGGTGTGTGTTAGGGCAGTATTAGCGTTCAGCCCTTTATGGACCGGTTTACAGTAAAAGCTTCAATTTTTCCGAAATAAAGAAATGTCAGAACAATTAAATTTCAGAGATGACATCAGATGATGTTTTCTAGCTGCGTCTAAAGAGGAATTATTTTCTGATTAATGGGGTTGGGCTTAGGGATCCAGTTCCATCTTAGAACTGGTCTCCAAAATTCGATTTCAAAGAGTCATTCAGAAAGTTTAATTTCGATTCACTTGCTGGTACCGAAATATCTCTTGCTAGTTTTAAAACAGCATATTGCAAACACCTACTGTGTATCTACCTCCATCTGTCTGCACCACTTAGTCATGCAAGCTGAATTCATGCATGTCTTCCCGTCTGCAAATATGTCTATCATTGTACTCGGTTATCCTACTCAGCTGCTGCTCAGTGTCTTGTTTAGCAGGCGAACAGCTCAAATTGTGTGATTGTCTCATTACATTCACCATACTTTAGCAAATGCTGCTATAAAACCGTTTAAGAGGAAAAGTCGCCCAGGTTTTGACTACTTTATCTACCTCTGTAGTTCTGGTCACAGTCAAAAATATAAAGTGTGTATTTCTGTGTCCTTGAGGATGGAAAATGTTTTTATGATTAAATGGTATTTCCTTTTAGAATGGTCAGTATTTGTTCTCTTGGCAGTCCATGACATTCGTTTGCTCTGACTTCTATGTTGATTTGCCTGACCACTGAATGACCACACTAGAGTCTAAAGTCTCCTCCGACCAGAACTGCCATATACACAAATGTAATTACGGTCATTTGCATATCATAAGATCTCATCTCATGACATCACTCAGATTCCAAAGAGTTATTTTTGGATAACAAGGAAGGAATAGTGCTCACTGATGATAACATCAAGCTGAAATGGTGCTGGAACTGGTGCATTACTAAGATGGAAATACATTTGCAGTTTTGTCTTATTTATAAATGACCCCAAACAGCTTTGAAACAGGATAACGTCACTCTGCCAACTTAAAAACAACTCTAAAATGGGCGCCCTGATAGCCTAGCGGTTATGTCGCGTGACCCACGTGCAGAGGCGTAGCGGCTGTGCCGGGTTCGAGTCCAACCTCGGCCATTTACCGCATATCCTTCCCCACTCTCTCCCATTTCTAACTCTATCCACTGTCCTGCCCTCTCTAAAAGGCATGAAAAAAGACCCCAAAAAAACCAACTCTAAAATATTCATTCTGTAGTCGGTGTGATTAACTAAGAGAACTTAGTTTGTGTGTTTGCATGCAAACATTGATGATAAAGTTGACACTGATGGACCTAATAATCAGGAGTTCTGCAGGATTGTTGTCATGGACTGCAATGATGGAGAAATTGTACGTGTTTTTTCTGGCAAATTACAAGCAACATCTTACTTTGAGTACTTGCTGATACATCACTGATAGGTGTACTTAATACTAACACAGCATTCTACAGTACAGTGACTTTAAGGCCACACCTTCTATAGCTTGACTGATGTGTGAACTTGGAAACTGCTTTTTTTAATTTATATTTTTGTCCTTTTTATTGACAGAGTGAAACTGGAGGTAGACAGAGAGGAGTGACATGCAGCAAATGGTCTTGAGCCGGACTCGAACTCATGACCGCTGCTAAGGGCCGGAGCCCAGGTGGTATCGCCTTAACTCAGTGAGCTAAACGGCAGCCCTGGAAACTGCTTTTTATGTAGTACGACTCCTGGGGAGTGAAATCCTGCACAGTTTAGCTGAAGAGGCATTGGGAAACACTACAGGTCCAAATACCAGTGGCAAAGAGGAAGGCCAAAGTGTCCTGTAACAGGCTGTTAATGTGCTTTTTGTCTCCTGCTGCTAACATCAGCAAACTCCGGAAACTCACCTTGTTTTGTCTTTAGATATCAAATCTGTACCAAATTGCTTGCATTAAATGAACAGTTTTTTCACTCACACTCTTGACAGTTTAGCAGAGCTTGCAGTCTCCTTACTTTTGTCGCTGATGCCTATCTTAAAATAACTCAGAACTTTTGACATTTCTCCTCCTCCACCTACCTGCTCGAGCAATTTTACTTTAATGTAATGTTACCATAAAGTGGTATTGGGTTGCAATGTGTTTTACAAATGTCTGAGCACAGAACTGGACCCAAAACTGGTGTTACTGCAACCTTTAAACACTAATGAGCCCTCATTAGACCCGCATGTAAAGGAGTTTTCACTCACCATCTCTATAATGATGGTGGTTGGCAAAATTAAGGCTGCATGATATTAAAATACTGACAATGCAATTTTTTGTTTTTCTGCAATATATAATGTGATATGAAAAAAAACTAACTTAGTAAATATAGAGTATAACTGACACATAGAGTATAACTGACACAGTATAAGTGTAAGACACTGATCAAAGCACTGCAGCCTGGTCCACATGTTGCATCCTCACCTTGACGTCTCTCATCGAGGATCCAAACAGCCAGCCCTTCTCTTACTGCCATTGTTCTCACTTACATGCTCATCAAGGAAAATGCAGTTTGCAAACAGCACGTTTTCAGTAGTTAGTCTTCATTAATAAAGTGGAATAAAGTGGAGCTCCAATGTCCAGCCAGACCACAAATCCATTGTAGCTGCATAATATTCCACCTGTAACGGCTCTGTTTCAACTTGTGCCTTGCATTGTTCATGCAGCTCTGGGATAGCAACATGCCGCTTGTCAAGCAATTGGATCATATTTTTAAAAACCTTTTTGGTCATTGTGTCAATTGGTATTTTGTCTTTTTTGAAGAACACTGGCAAAGGCATCCAAAAAGTTTTTCTTCTTTGGATGGCAGGTCTAGCACATATTATTGTTAATGTTTAAATGACATATTGCACATCCGGGGTCAGCTCTATGTTCCCACAACCCAATGGTCCCACAGCCCTATGTTCCCACATGTCTGACATTTCTAAGACCCCATTTACATGAAGGGAAAATGCAGATATTTCCACACGGCGTGGCCTCTGATTTACACGAAAACCCTGTTTTTATCTTAAGAAAACGATTATTTCTCAAAAAAAAAATCTTAGAAATGTGGGAACATAGGGCTGTGGGAACACCGCACAACCTTGGGTAAACTACTTAGCTATAGTAGTGAAAACTATGACAGGAACACAGAATTTTACTTTTCCTTATACTTACTAGGTCTATCAAAATGTGCAGTGGGCTCTTCTTAATTAATGTTTGCCTTAAAAATAAGAATCAGCAAAGCATCACATGATTATAACCAGGTTAATGTGAATAAAAGGGAAAGTTGGTGGGGCTAAATTGAAGAAGCAGACAATTCTGACTCTATAGTCTTGGCCACTCTCCACCACAGAGAAGAGCCTTCATATTTCTGTCTACCTGCTTGCTTAAATAAAATGAACCTTTCCTCTCAGAATGAACACCATGACTCGGGTCATCATCTATAATGTGGAACAGCATTTTGGAGGACTGCAGGACCACAATCCTTCTTCTTCATTCTGTTGTCACAATGCTTTACCTTCTAGCAGTTTCTATAGGTGTAGCGAGGCACGGCCAAGCAGTAACCCCCCTGCCATGAAACTAACACACCATAAAGAATGAGTGAAGAATGACACATGTGAGCAGGGCACCACTATAGACTCCAACACTGTTCTAACATAACCTGTTTGACCTCACATAAGAAGCTGGCATCAACACTCCGCTGCACCAAACCACATCAACGGAATCAGGGGGCAACCGAAAGCATTGCTGCTGGACACATGCAAAGATGAAAGCGCCTGCTAGATGCAAGCCAGTGGAAAAAGTACTCATGTGTGAGTATTTTTTCCATCATCACTCTTGCATGTTTTGAAAAGCCAGAAACACAAAACCACTACACAGTAGATTTGAATCTCCGCTTCAGAGTAGCATTTTTTGTTCACTGTTAATTTTACTTTACTATCTGATGGCTGCGCTTTTTAGGGTACTTTATAAACGGTGTTCTGTAGTGATCTTCCGGTTTGCGGCATCATCACGAACTTCTAGCTTTGTCTAGGAATTAATGCGTTGCGCTAACGCTCTGTAGTTGATTTAGTCTTTTCCTCGGCACTCCTTTCATATGCTCAGTGGGTCTTTGGACCTCACCCAGCACAGGAAGCTGAACTTCTTGTGTGCACCTTTCATGTGATTCCAGGCAACAGGGTAAGAACAGGACACACACACGGACACACACACACACAGAGACACACACACACACTAAAGGATAGGCAGATAGAGAAGAACAAAAGAGACAGCTACTCATACAGCAAAAACAGATTCCAAGGATAGATTTCATTATCTGTGTTTGGTGGCTTGAATTTCTGACCTCTGCAGCTGTGAACACTGTTGCTTCTCGACTGTTTTGGTGCTGTGTTGGTCACGGCTATGACTTCAACACTGTCCTCAATGTTGTATGTTATGACCAGATGTCTAGAAAGTAGAATGTTTTTGTCTATGCCATGTGTTCATACAGTAGTTAAAGCCACCCTGAGGTTCCGTTTTGTTGAAAGAACCATTGAGAAATGCTGTCAAATGAGGCCCAGCTTGAAGCTTTTAGGCAAAAATTATTGCAGGAATGAAAATAAAGAATGTTATCATAAGTTAGTCTTACTACCTGCACTAACATGGTACTCTGACACAAAAACAGGATCTTCTGAATTTATCTTTCCTTCCATTTTTGTCTCCTTGCTCCTCTATGTTCGCTCATGTATTTTCTACACCACTCAATCACATTCCCTTCCCCTTTGCCTTTTTTTGCCAGTGCTTCAGTGCTGTAATGACAATCCCAGATGTGGCTTAATAAATACTCTGTGGCCTGACGATTGAACCCTACATTCACTCAGGGAAGTTCACTGGAGATCCATGTTTCACGGCACCAACACATGAGGCTGCTCATTCTGAGATGGAAGATGTTTTTACTCGTGAAGAATAGAGCGTGCAGGAGGCTAAGGGGGGGGCTGGGAGAGGACTTTTCTCTCTGCACGCCCAGAGAGTATGTTTCACATTAGGGACACATCATATTTCATGTCTTTTTATCAAGAAGATGGTCAGGAGTACGGGCTGTGTGGAGCTAGTGAGACCGCAAGCTAAAAATACATTTATGTGCCCCGATTGAGGCTGCAGTAGTACGCCCATTGCATGCATTGAAATGATTTAGTGTAGATCAACGTCAGCGGCATCAGCAGGCCTCAAAACACAGTGTATGTTTACATGGTCATGTGTTATATAAGCCTGATGGGTCCCTGTCAACACTGGACACGACTGGCAGATCTGGAATAAGGAAGCATGTGAGACAGTAGCTTAAACTGTAAGACAGAGAAGACATGCTGAGAAGACAGACATGGTTTCCTAATTTAGTTCTAATTTCCCCTGTTCCTGGGTCAGTGCAAACTCAAAACTTCCTCCACTCACCTGTTGTCTTGATAAATCCATTACACAGTCCATTTCCACAGCCCTAATTCCATCAGTACACCAGGTCACACAAGGTATTTCACTTTGCCTTTTTCCTAGATTGATGTTAAGCTACCACGAATGAACACTTGTTGATTGATTAACTGCCCGGTCGTTCCATATAAAATCAATCAAACTAAGTTTCCTCTTGACCTCCTCAGAATGAGCTGGTTTTTTAAGTGCCATAATACTACTAGTATATTTAAATTTAAACTTTTACCTTCAAGTTACAGGGTGTAACTCAAAATTTTACGCTTTTTATTTTGCATTACATTCTCCAGTATTTTTTTTGAGACCTCATAACTTCACACATAAAGGAGACAACTGAAAAACACACTGAAGCTCTGGTAAAAACAGAAGCCAGATTATTTTTTCTTCCACTCCAGGTGTCACAATGTAAAGATAAAATATTGTTTTTGTTTAGCACAGTTTTTTCTATAGTCAACTTTGAGTATCAACATCATAGGATACATCATAGTGTCAATAACAAATCCGCACCAGTTTAATGTCTATGACATAGACACAAACATTGGTACTCTGGTGAATTATCAGAAAACAGATGACACATCCAAAGAAAAAAATGCATTTCACTGTGTTGGATAGGTCATTGGTCAGAACAAGTTATAGCAAATGAAAGGTGTGATTTTTATCTACGTTTTGATACCAGGCTTATCTTCTAGACATTATTCCTTCTTTGTCAGAATAATTTTCTAAGAAAAATTTTACCCACCCCTATGTAGCTCGAGGCCCTATAACTCGAGAAATATTCATTATATATTAAGTTATTGTGTAAAAAATAACTGATTTTCAGAGGGTCAGTTGGGTAGCAGTGACAGTTTTTTCATGAAATGGCACTGCATTAGGAATTTAATTGTCTAAAAATATATAAATCAATAATGCCTCAGTCAAATATATTGTGATTTACTGTAGTACCTGGTTATGCTGCCAAGTGGAGCCTTTCACTGTTTAAAGAGGTGGAGTTACAGGTGTGTTTGCTGACCACCCGTATGGGTCCATAAAACGAGCGCACCTCCCTGCTGTCTAACTGCTGTTCAGTTTAGCTAGCTACCTTAGGCTAATGCTAACGCTAAGCTAGAGCTTTCAAGTCAGGCCAGGAGATGAGTGTCTGTTAGCAGAGATGATTAGCGATGGCTGATTCAGGCTTTGTTGAAGCTTCTACACTTTCTTCAAAACATGGTTCATTACTCGAGGCTTCAATGACACACAGTGCTCGAGTAGGACATCTAGTGGTCAATAAAATTAAGTGCAATCGACACGTGTTATTGATTGGTTCATGGATTGTTCTGGATTTGATTCGCCATGCACATTCCTGTTCAACTCCACTAGATGATTGTATGGTTTCTAGTGTAATAATAATAATATTACTAGTAATAATAATGACAATTATTATTGAAGACCATGTTTTTTATTTGGCATGTCTGTTTGTAACCCTATATACAGACTGATGTAATTTCCACATGGGGTTGGTGCAAATACAGATTATATTATGGATTTTGGCAACGTATGTTTTGGGGTTTATTGGTAAAGAGGTTCATGGGTGCGTGGGTAAAGTGGGTGTGCTTGAAAAACAGGGCAGTGGGTGTGCTTGAGTAACTGGTTATGAGTTTTTATTAAGAAATAACAGTTTATCCACAGTTTTTGGACTCAAGTGGTTTCTTCTTTTAGAGACTATTTCCCCAACCTCGGAAAAAACCCGTTCACATGGCACAGATGAGGCTGGGGGTACACAGGAAATGTTTGGCTACTTTCTATCTATCTACACTGATTCTCTACAAAATACGCTATCTGATACAACACTACGAACTCTCAAAGCAACTAATGGCAACAACAACAACAAAACCAACCAACTCTATGAAAAAAAAATTCAAATGAACGACACTAAATAGGGATCTCCTGTCCCGGAGCATACTCGATCCGGCCAAGTGATTCACATGTCAAACCGAACCAATCAGGTGATTCGTTGACGGTCGAAGCACCCAACTGCTTCAAACGTCATGAGTCACGTGACATAACCATGACACAGACCGGCACAGTGGTTCGATACATTTGCTTCATGAGCTACCACGCATGTGTCGGAGCCTTGGGTGTCAGAGGACCATCACCAGAGATGATGGTAACGTTCAGGAGTTCAGGACTCTAGTTGGAATGTTGATGGAAGCTTGAAATTAAAGGGATGACTTGATCTGCTCTAAGTATAAAGACATTTTAGCGGTGGTAGTAAATACTGACAGATTTCCTGGACTGATGAAGTTGCTTAGTATTTGAGGACGTGTGCTCCAGCTGAGCTGCTGTTTGCAGGTAACGGTAGCTACAGTTAACAAGTCTCTCCGTCGTGTAGATCAGCTTTGAGGATTGCTTTGATATCAGACTGCTGTGAAGAGATTAATATCAATACAAGTAATTTACTGAGAAAGACTTCTTATTGAAGCACGACCCATCCATTTTCCCTTTCCATCCATCCATTTGTTTTCTTGCTATGCCTTTCCATTGATTGTGCCCTTTTCCTTGTGTCAAAACTGTGATATGAAGTATGTTTGCAGAATTTTTTAACCCTTAACTGTGACCCATTGACTCACAGCACACCCTCCCACACGTTCTAGCTGCTCTCCTGGGTGAATCCAACAACATAGACCAAACAACTAAACACTCAATCTGCGGCCTCCAAAACCATACCTACCTACACACCAACATTCAGCACAAAATCACGTTTGTATGCCTCAGTACATGCCAAAAGTGAGGACTGTGGTTTTTGAAAATATTTTACTGCGATTTCAAACAAAATGCCTAAATTTAGACCACATTAGGGCTCACAACAGTCCAAGACATAACACAAAGATATTGAAATTATAAGTGTTTAGGTGACAGGCAGGCAGTAAACCAGCTAACTTGCTTGACTAAACAATTGTAACAATCAAAAGTACTGCTGATTAAAATAATCCTAGGGTATAGTGCAGTAAGCCACAAGTGATGACCAGGTAGCAGCAGTGCCCCATAGATGTGATGTACCACTGACTTTTCAAATGGACTGGTTCTTGAGCAAACTAGTGGCCACTTTCACACCCACCAGACATTTTTCTCATCATGTTTTTCTGTAATGCTTCTGGCCACCATCCATCCACTGGCTTTTTCTGGTTTGGTCTCTAGCTTGTGAGAAAAATATGTTTCTTTAGATGGATGTTTCACTGCTGCTCATTTACTTTGGAAACCATTTGACAGCTGCTTACATTGGTATTTCTGGGAGGTGATGAAAGTGGTGAGAATCAACAATACAGTATATGTGCAGGCCACAAAGAATGAGCAGCTCCAAGGTTACATGTAACATTCTCAGAAAATCAGGTGAGTGGACACTGCAAACATTGCATCAGTATATATTGAAACAGGGTTGCATTTTGTACTAAGATATTCAGTTTGCAAACAACCTTTTAGTAGAAACTCTCCTCTTTCATCACCTCTAGTTCTTCTCCCTCTTGGCTGTGAAGTACCAGAGCACATCCATCTTTCTGTCTCCTTCCTGGCTGCCATCTCTTTCACACCTCTTTAACACCACCTGTGACTTATTTCACTAGCAGCTCTGGCCCAGGTTCTGTGCCACCCACTGCCTGGCCTGTTGCTTGATGGCCTGCTAGTTTGGGTCAAAACTTCCGGTGGAGGATGGAAAGATGTCAAACTCATCATGTGCGATAAGTTCTCAACAGAAAGGTAACGGTCTTTAAGAGGGTGGGAATCTTCTGCGTTCATTTGTGCACTCGGCTCAAAAGTCTACAAAACCTCTTCTTCCTGCATTATTAACAGTGGCTGTGGTCAGCTTGGATTCATGGCAGTTGCAGTAGATTTCCAATCGTGCCCAGTTTTCATGTGAAAAAAAACAATCTAACCATGCCTGGAAACCTCTCAAACTACTTCTGCAGAATAATCAACTTGATGATGGCAGTGTGCTCCAGGGACAGGGTGTTTTTAATTTAAAAAGATTCAGCCATGATGCTGTCTTAAAATCACTGGCTTATAGAAGGTTGATGTTAAGCAGATATAAAACTGCAGTTTGACAACCTGTATATGACTCAGGAAAAGATAGTGGAATATATTAAAGTACTGCCATCAGTTTCCCAGTGCATTCATGTGTTGGAATGGATGTGTCCTCAGTTGGTTTGGAAATTAATTAAGTAAGACAGCAAAAGATTTTTACCATTACACTTGCTCACATGTGTGTTTCTTGTTAGGCCACACCATAGAAATAGTTTCTTATCAAATCAAATCTGTCCTTGGCCTCTGTAAAACAGCATATGAGAGCCAAAATGTGTGTTTGACAGCTGTTCACAGTGAGTTACACTTTCATCTCAAAGCTGAATGTATGGAATCCACACAGTTGTACAATGGGGTCAAAATCTACAAGCCAGGTTCAAAAACAATATTGAATGTAATAAATCACACCATTGTTAGTGTCCCCCAGTTACATGAATGCGCTACAGGTCAGTGCTTTTCCTGCCATTGTTTAGTATGTTTAGTGAACTATGCCTACTGGGCATTTTTTATGTTTGGTACTGCTGGTGAGACAAATATGCAAACCTAAACCACAAGAAACTACAAGTCATCTTTGCACTGCCATATCATTCCTTTAAGGGAGGGTTCACACGTTTCTAAATCTGTAAGGGCTGATAGCCATGCATGTAGTTTGTGCTTTGCATAAATATAAGGTGCTTTGCATGAAAGGTTAATTTTGCTTGTGTGAGACTTTGAATGTAGGATTCAAATGCAGCATGATCTCATACTGTACCTGGTCTCGATTTACAAACCTGGATATGATTAGATGTATGTGTCCGTGCCCCTGCATGTGCATCCCATGGAGAAACATGCATGCCTGCATGTGTTCAAACACAAACTCTCACCTCCTAAGTAAAAGTCACTGTTTACATGTGGGCGTGTGTTTGTGTAGAGCACATACACCAAAATGACTAAAAGAAAGGAGGGGGGGGCCTGGGGTGGTGGATTTTTTTAAGAAATGTTCCCATGGAAGTGCTGTGAGCTCCATGATGCCCTCAATTTGTTTGGTCGCTCCTGTCAAGCTAATGAGGTGAGTGAGTGAGGGCGGCCTGGTGGAGGCAGAGGTCAGCCAAGAGCCAGCGCTGCCTGCCAGGCTGCTGTGCTGTGAGGCTGTAGCCCAGGACCCGACTGCAACTCTGGTCACGGCACAGCCCCCTGGTGAGATTTGGCACACAGCGTGCCCATCTGCCACACATGGACACACACAGCATGGCACAGGCAGGTTTACATTGATGTACGTCTGGGCCGCTTGTCCATGCAAAAAAAATATGTGTATTGGCACATACTGTAAATCTTGAAGGCTTGAAAGCACAAACACACTCACACACACACACACTGTTCACTGTTTGGAGAGGTTTCCTTCTAGCCCCCACAAGAGCGCCATCAGGGTGGACTGCCCCCACCAGCTGCCAGTATAGCACTCAGAATGGATGCTTCAGTGCATGCATCAATATGAGCAATTCTTTTAATTATGGGTGTTGTGCGGCTGATGCCGCTGTGTTTCCTGGATTCAGTTCCAGTTATTGGGTCATTCTCACAGAGTGAAACCCAATCTGTTTACGATTTAAATGCCTGCAGAAGTTAAAATCTATTTTCTATCTTTTTTCTCATTTTCTTTCTATGTGGTATGCAGTATATACATATGTGTGTAACTTTGGTTCTTTTCCAGTGTTACTTAGTGGTCGATAGGCATACTTAGTTGTACAAATTGGGCCTATCCACTATTGGAGCCATATGTTGTGCTCAGATGCTGTGGAGTATAAATGTCAGATTAAACTCCATAGTGGGGATATCATCTTCTCTGCATGTTTGTCCTTTACAAGAAACTGTATCCTCTACATAATATGGTTTATTTGGGGTGGGAAAGTGACTTTTTAAATATTTACATAATAATCTGTAATTGCCTGATCAGTGATACATGCATAAAAGTGCAGTTAATATGAAATCCCTCAAGACAGGAGTATTCAGTCACAGTTGTTTATTTGAATGTGAAGTAGTCTCATCATCCTCCAGTGTCTTGCGGCCTCATATTCCACGTGCTCCGACTCTCAGCACCTCGGCAGCCTCCAAAAAATTGAAGCTCGGAGCTGAAAATGAGTCGCCACACCTGCTGGATGTTGCAGCTGTGGTTGTGACACTGAGTCCACAGAAATGGAGAGAGGTCAAAGGTTGTCACTTCTCCTTCTCCCATCTCCCCAGCAGCACTTCCCAACCCCCCTCCCTTGACCTTTAAACCCTCGGGGTAGTGTAGCAGCACCGGTGTCACACACGTACGTATCGACACACTCACATGCACACAGCTGAGGGTGATTTAACACGGGGGGTCAAGGTCAGGCAGCAGATGGGGCTTTCTGTCGTGACCTCGTGTGGACAACAGGAGCTGCATTGGGTCATCTGCTGGCTCCGCCTTGTGGAACTCAGACTGGACTTCAGCTACTTCCAACCACCTGCCTTTAGAGTCATTTACTGCACTGCAAAAACTGAAATCTAAGTAAGATGAAATATCTTTTTTTTTTTTCTCTCTCTTTTCCTCTTGTCTGCATTTTTTCTCATCATGTAACACCACAAAAGGGGTGTCAACTTTTTAAGAGATTAATGCATATTTTAGTCTTGCAGCCAAGTACTTTAATACTCAGTGCGTGACCATCACCCGCCCCCCCCTGGAAGCTAAACTGACATTCTTTATTAGGTTTCCCTATTATGAGCCAGGGAGAGCAGTGTTGCACCACAGTGATCTGAGGGGGAAAGGCAAGACAGGACGAGACAAGACGAACGGGGGAGGGAGAGGGAATAAAAACAAGTTTTAATGTCTTTAACATTTGTATCGTAGCTATTGGAGTGAGCTGTAACACAATACTTATATTTAAAACTATAATCCTCCACCGCTGATGAAGCCATCTTCTCCGTCAGCTGTGAGCAGTTAAAACTCCA
>OMNN01041480.1:0-21384 GCA_900302755.1 Chromis chromis
GACTAAATTAGCTACTTTATTAGGAATAAAAAGCATTTTACTATGTGCAAAAGTCGAAGATCTAACATTTTGATTGGCATCACAGCCAACAGAAGTTTAAAGGTTATAACTTCAGAAAAAGCAACTTTAAAAACTGTCATCGTGACTTGCTGCAGCACAGAGTGTGAGAGAGAAGTGAGGAAAGTCTGGTTCTTAACACACATATACACCGATCAGGCATAATATTATGACCACCTGCCTAATATCATGTTGGTCCCCCTTATGTGCTCAGAAATGCTCTGAACCATTGGGCATGGACAAGAGGACCTCTCAGGGTGTCCTATGGGGTCTGGCACCAGGACATTGGCAGTGGATCCTTTGGGTACTCTGGCTTGTGCAGTGGGGCCTCTGTCAATCAAACTTGTTCCACTGCATCCTGTTGATGCTTGATCAGAATGGGGTCTAGGAAGTTTGGAGGTCAAATCAACATCTTGGGCCATTGTCATGTTCCTCAAGATGTCCCTGATTGTTTGATGTTTTTGCCATGTGGTGGGGTGCATTTTCCTGCAGGGGTAGGCCAGTGACATTTGGGATTTCCATTTGCATGAGGGAGTGTGCTTGTTCTGGGACATTGTTTGTTTGAGTGTCTAAGTCTCATCAACACGGATGCCAAAATCCAAGGTTTTCCAGCAGAACACCACATAGTAGCAATATGATCAATGTTATTCACTTCACCTGTCAGTGGTCATAATGTTGTGGCTGATCGGTGTATGTAAAATTACAGAACAAACACTTAACAAGCTGCAGAGCGCATTAAGAGGACGCGTCTTTTTAAACATATTAAAAATCATAAAATAATATGTCTGGGAGCCGAACAGCAGATGATCAGTACATACATAACGGCTGAAAATACAGAACTGAGATCAGCATTTGAGATATCAAGGTATGAAGTGGCAAAAGACTGATTTTGAATTAAAAATTTCCATTTGCTCTGACCTCCAATGACCATGCAGAGTTTCACAACAAACCAGTACAACAGAGAAACAACAGGATGTGTCGCTTCTCCAAAAAATCAAATCAACAAGGTGCAAACAAGCCATTAAACCATCTTAATAACACTTCAGATGTCTGCACAGTGTAGATCAGCAGCTTAAAAGCACAACAACAACTAAAACTGCGCTCAGCAGCATCTCCAGATAGAAACCTCCTGCAATGATGCACATGACAGCAGCATGAAAAATCACAAAGGCAGCACTTAGCTTTGCTGGGTTTAGCTGTGATGAGCAGGAGGGGTCCAAGATGTCCGCAGCAGGATGGAAGCTCCACCAGAAGTCCCAGCTGATCCGGTGACAACATTATTCCTCCACAAAAAGTGTCTGCATGCAGGTGAGTTTGTTTATTTAGAGAAATACGAGGCAGAAATGTTCGCACTAATGTTTCCAGGTGAAGCCCGACACACCTGCAGGAAGCGCAGGTTTAAATGACCCGCCCGATCCCGAAGAGTGCGTTTGATTTGTTCACTGCGTCGTGCCAAAACAGTAGTCGTCTGCCAAAAACTGATTGTAGTCCACAAAAGCAACTGTCCTCATGTTTCTGCATAATTCTACCTCCTCTGTGTTCTACATGAACCAATTCAGTAATATTTTACCACTTGAAATAGCTTTAAAGGACCAGCTCAACTCATTTTCCACCTACATTGTGACTGAAATGTTGATAATGCATCAAAATGACTTGATTTCATTCAATGTTTTCATTGTTGATTAATCTGTTGTTTTCTGGATAAATTCATCAGTCCTTTGGTTTGTAAAATCTCAATAAATGGTGAAATAAGTTGATCAGAGTCTCTCAAAGCTCAAGATGACGCCCTCATGTGCCTTGTTTTGTCCACAACCCTAAACGTGAACTGTACCTCTAAAAAGACAATGTATTTGGGTGAAAATGCATTATTTTCCTCCTAAAAGTAAAAGTAGGGAAGTAAAGGAAAACAGATATCCCACTATCCCACTAAATATCCCTAATTGTGCTTAAGTGCAATATTTCAGAAAGTGTACTTATGTGAAGTTTTCTGCTTGAAACAGGCTTCATTCAACATCAGACATAAATGGCTTCTAAAAAGTAAAAGCAGTCATTATCAGAATGGACCCTGCCAGCGTTACTTATTATAGAAACATCATTATTCAGAAAATAGGCCACATTTAGCTGTACTATAGGCCCACATATGTATGCAATTAAACTCACTGTACTTGAGTGTTTCCATTCTCTGCTGCTTTATATTATATAGGGAATGTACTTTTCGCTCCACTACATTCACCAGATCATTTTAGTTAGTAGTTGCTTTGCAGATTCAGACTCATAATATCAAATTCAATCGATATCAATCTGAACAATATCATAGTTTTGAATATTAAAATTAGTTTTTGGTGCTCTGTTATTGTTTCTGTACACGCTGAAGTCTAAATTTGAAGTTTTACTATTAGTACTTCTTGCACCATCGACCATTACTGAAGGATGAGCAGTAGCAGTACTTCATTGTTGTACTCGGATGAGGTGGAGTTAATTTCACTTACTTTATATATTGGTAGTTTAAACATCAACAATTTTACATGCATCTGCAATTAATCAATAACAAAATAGCAGTAAAAGTGGTCATTGTGTTTAAAATCTCAGCTTTAAAAGCAAACATGAACTGCAATAGTTGAAGAGAATGTATTGTGATAAAAAACACAGTATTTAATTCCTAAATGCAGTGAGTTGATACATTAAAGTACAAATACAAGTTACCTAAACTGTACAGAATTTTAGTAAATGTACTTATATTGTAAAGTTTTCTGCCTAAAGCCACCCACAGGCTTCATTCAACATGGGACATTAATGTCTTCTAAACTTTCAGGATGCCAAAGATAAAATGCTTAATATGCACCGACGCTCAATTCCACATGGAAAACTCCACACGGTCTGAATTTAAAAACAATCTGACATTTGGGCAGAAAGGGCAGCGCACACAGAGGAAGCTCTGGGGCCTTTTCAATCATGCAGGTCATGATAAACGAGATGTGCATGATTACATCACATCCTCATGTACCAGTGGATCTAAGCTTTGATCAGACTGTAAAAAAAATCTGTAATGTTATGTTATTTTTCCTTTATATAATTTACACATTCTTTTTCTCCATATTTTTGAAATACATAGAAATAGAAATAAAATTATACAACATTAAAAACATGCAATTGTTAATTTTTTAAAATACATTTATTTATGTCAAAAATACCTTTGCAAATTTATCAGAATTTCACTAATATTTTCTTTTTATTTAGCAAATAAAACGCTGAAAATGTCAATAAAATTACAAAAAAACAGACTTCGAATTTGCATGTCTATAGTAAAATAATATTAAAAATCTGTAACATTAAATAACAATAAAATTCAGTTAAGATACAATCCAACTTTATTTGTTAAGCACTTTAAAACAACCACAGTGGACCAAAGTGCTGTACACAATAGATAAAAGACAAAATAAAAGCTCAAATGAAGCATAAATATTGCATATAAAATATACAAATAAAATAAAATATAATTAAAAGGCATAAAACGTAACCGTCATACAACAAAATAAAATAAAATAAAATAAAATAAAACACGCAAAAATTCAACATAATTTCAGAAATATTTTCTTTTTATGCAATAGATGAAACTGTTAAATTCGAGTTTAATGAATAAATATATTTCTACAATGCGAAACAATTAGTGAAAATGAGTTAAAAAAAATTAAAATCATTTGTTTTGTAATTTTTCATATATTTTAGATCTACCATCATATCATTATAATTTAGTTGTTTTTACACATGTACATATGCGCCATTAAAGATGATAAAACCCCCAAAATGCACATTATTTTATATAAACTTAAGGCTAGAAAATGTATTTTAATTACAAAGAATTACTGTATTTTTGTGAGATGGTTATTTTCTGTTATTTTACTGTATTTTTGCCACAGTTGTTTACAGTTTGTTTTGTACTTCAAATACATCTCATATTGGCTAACTAGCTAAAGAATCTCCAATCTGCATTGAGATTGAGATATTTAGAATGTTTATATTTCTGCATTTTTGCAACACAGCTTTGTCGTAATTTATTTCTTCTCTTCTGTTTTCATTGAAAGAATAACTATTTTCCATCTTTTTAATACTGTCAGTATGATGATTTACCTCACAATTATCTGAATAGGGCAGATTATCGTACTGAACCATAACACACTGTATATCATTACAGAGACAACCATCAGAAAGTGGCTCAATAACCTCCAAAATTTTAACGTTTCTCTACAAATTGAGCGTTTTCATAATTAATGCCACATGAACAGATCTAAGAGATTCCACTTTGCAAGTCTCATTTTTATTTAATAGCCGTTTCACTGAGATTCCTCCTGCAAAAGTCTGTCTTTAAGTTCCATGAGTGATGCATGAAGAGCCTTATTTGAGTTCTTTCTCACTTTAAAGGTGTTTTGAAGCACATGGTCCTTTAATCTTTCCAAGTGCAGCACTGGCAGCAAGTTAATTTCAATGTTATGATGTATTCTCACTAGAAGACAGAGATTCTGAGATTTTAACCAGCTTTCATTCAGCAAAATTAAATTTCCCTCGGGATCAATAAAGTACCTACCTACCTACCTACCTACCTACCAAAATAAAGGTACTGAAGAAAGAGAGCTGGTGTGCTAATGGAAGAAACATCTCACCTGCACAAGTAGGTCTAAGTGTGTATTTTTACAGAACGCTGATCAAGGCCTTTGTTGTTTTGTTTGAGTGCATTCTTTTTCCTTTCCTTACCTCCAGCAGGTAAACAATTAACCGAGCATGACGACTGAAGGCCACGATTCTGTTCCCATCAGCACTTCTCGTGTGCTGATGTGGAGGTTTCAGGCTCCCTTATGTGCCCCAGCAGGGACCATAACACACCAACCAGTTCAGGACCTGAATCAGCCTCTGAACCACATCTACACTCCGTCTTATATGACCAACATTATATTGTGCTGTGGTGAGCAGTTTGTAATCAGCCCCGGAGACCTGAAACACTTCAAACCTGCCCTCTGGTTGTTTATGCTGATGCTGGATGTTCATGGTTGCATGTGTGGCTGGTGTTTAAACTCAGTCTTTGTTGTGTAGTTGCACAATTTTGTCTCTCTGACTTATAATGCATCAAAAGCCATAATTTCAGATTTCAGAATCAGCATTAAATGTTTTTCCAATGATGCATACACAGAAAAATGGGTCTTCTTTTACTTTGTTTGTTTTTACAACTGGTTCTGTAATTTTACATATATTTGCTACAAATAAAACCTAAATTAAGGCTAGAAAGTGTATTTTAATTACAGAAAATTACCTGACATCACTGTAACATCCATCCATTAACAAACCTCAGCAGAACCAGAGAAGAGCACTAAACCAAAGTCAAACACTTAATTCCTAATTTAATTTTCCTGACCCATGAAGGAGCATTTCAAATTAAATTTAAAGTTGAAAGTTACAAATGAACTGCAATACGATTAAATTTGCACAAGAGGTCAGTGTGACTCCATATTTCCCGAGATGGAGTGCAGAGACTGAGGGCCACATTATAAAAGCTCTGAGGAACAAATATGTTTATGAGTTTTAATGCAAAAAAGGAAATATATATCAAAGTGCATATAAAATAATAATTGTTGATGGGAGTTTTAAAATCAGATCTATTGATTATTTGTATAAAAATTATGGATTTGTCAACTATTTCTACCCTTTAACAGGAGTCATGAAAGACATAAAATTCTACTTTTTCATTGTGAATCATTTTCTAAATGGACATTGTGCACATACCCCGATCAGGCATAACATTACGACCACCTGCCTAATATTGTGTTGGTCCCCCTTATGTGGTCAAAAATCGTCTTAACCATTGGGCATGGACAAGAGGACCTCTCAGAGTGTCCTATGGGATGACAGAATCCAAGGTTTTCCATCAGAACACCACATAGTACCAATATGATCAATGTTATTCACTTCACCTGTCAGTGGTAATAATGTAGTGGCTGATCGGTGTATGTTGTCATATAAATATGTTGCATCACCATGTCTTTGACAATTTCAAGTCCCCAAACTTACATAGTAATAATGAGAAATGTGCGATTTTATCAACATTTAGCATCTCTGAGAGAAAGTCATAAAGTCAGTTTGGAATTTGCTTCAGTGTTTTCAGTTTGCTCAAAGACAGCATCTAGTGGCAAATATATGAACTTCAGATAAAGTCACTAAAGGATTACATTTAGCAATTAAATGCAGAGCTTTCCTCTTGAGTGAACACAGATTTTAAAGAAAGGCAGACAAACATCTATGCACATGAAGTGATGTCTGTCTAAATAATGATTTCTAAATGGAAATGTTGCACACTAACAAGGCAATCTAGTAAAACCTGCTCCAGTTAATGTTCAGTCTGAATGTAAAAGATGTTTCAGTGCATTCAATTTTAAGAATATGTCAGACGGAGACATTTCTTTTGGTTGTATATATATATATGTAAAAGGAACACAATGTTTTATTCAGGCTCTCATGAGTAACCCACAGCTTCAGAGATGTTATGGTGCACAGCGCACACTAGTGGTCAACGTGTGGACCTGCGAACACACTGAGCGTATTAAACACCATTACCAATGACATGATCAAAACCATAACAGAAAGGCAATAATATTTTATTCAAAACATGAACAAGGTACAGTATGTATAGAATCACTATTTTAAAGGTCCCGTTTTGTCGTCAGGAACCTCTCATGCTATGACAATACAGTGGTATGTGTTCAGTATGTTGGCATGCATTTAAGGGGAAAAAGAGCCCCCACAGCTCTTAATAAAATGAATGACCCTACAGAATGCAAAACCAAGTGAACAATAAAGGTTAATCACTTAGCCTGGCCATTTTCACAACAATGGGCAGGTGTATTGAAACAAACTACCAAGTTTTAATATTGTATGTATAAAATATTTATCGTACAGTCTTTTTTTTTTTTTTATGTGGCTTGCACTGTCACCTCGCGTTCACACTCAAACGGTCCTTCAGTTCATCCTTGTTGGTGACGGAGGGCAAAATATTCACACCGAAGGGGATGCATTTGTCCTGTTTCGAATACGGTTAAAACTTAATCTGTCATGTGTAACGACATTTTACAGCACAAAACAAACAGAGGTATTTTAAACTAACTTTCTGACTAAATTGTGGATATTAATAAACTGTTGCCTATCATCACCGGAAAGCAATTTTTACATTATGGAAAACTAAAAACCAGAGTGTCCTTCTCTGTTTGTTTGCCCCACACTGGAGAGCACAACTTAATTAAATCTTGCAGAAAGAAATTAGCATCAGTCGACCACATAGAGCCCTCTGCATCCAACCACTGAGTGTGCACACTGTACGTGACAATCTGACAGGGCGTACCATTGCACCATAAAGACACATCATGTGCATAGTACTAGTCTTAAAAACAGACATACAGTAGGTACAAGTTCAGAGTGACATGCAAATAGTAAGTACAAAAAGAAATTCCAGTCCCTTTCTTATACATTCAACACTTGAGTGCTGAAATAATTAGTGTGTGGAAGCATTAAATGTCATAATTAATGTTGTGTTTGTTATTCTAAGTTAACTAGAGACACATTAAGTGACTTTATCTATACGGACACTAACAACTTTAGGGAAACAAATGAAGGGTAAACAAAAAATGAACCAAAAAAAAGGGTGGAAATTACTGCTTTGGGATCTGAAATGAAGCACGTCAACAAATAAAAAGTAGTTTAAAAGTAGAAATATTTGCAGAGTGGCCTACGTCTCCGACCAAAGATGACAACAGGATTTTTTAAGTTAAACACCTCTACAGATATGTCATGCATAGATTTGTACAAAAAGTCTGCATCTGCACTATGCTTCCATCTCAACCTTAATTCAGTAGCCAGTTCTAATGGTTCAATAACTAACAATAAGTGTGAAGTCAGCAAACTTTACTAAAATATACATAATCAGACGTTTTTGGTGTCCTGGAATGTGCGTCTTTCTAAAATAATACCAGTACAGTTCAAAACAAATAAAACAAATACAAACATTCAGAATTTTAACTTGAGGTTCAATTGTCATGATGTTCCGTTTTCGGTCTCCACACAGACATCCACTCTGAGAAGTGACACGACACAGTTGAGACATGTTTGTCTAAACAAACTGACAAAAAAGTGAATATTAACCTGCAGAATTATTTTGCACCAACACCTTCTGTTTTTATGCATTAGGTAGACCAGTAGCTTCAATACTCAATTAGTCGCAGCTCTGTGAATTAAAAAAAATCATAGTAAACACCTAAAAATCACTTAAAAAAGATTCACTAGAAGCACTAGATTTGCAAATGAAGAAAATCCCAATTATTTTCTATGCCATCTTTTTGCAGTAACGATGAAAGTGATTGTTCACGTAGCACTACATCGACTGTTTTAAAGCTTTCTATCGATTGTAGTAAATGACAAACCTAAAAAAACGTGTCAAACAGGGATGTCTGTAAGCGTGTGAACGTTAATAAATAGCTTATACAGTGTTTGCATTGGGAAAGTAAACACATGCATTCAATGAAGTAAACATTTTTTCCACTCCCCTTTTTCATTTCACGTAAACTGTACAGACGCTTCACTCTAAAATATGTTACAAAACTGGCCAACTGCTGCTCTGAAAGCAGACTGAACCAGACAATCGTTGTCAAGAAACCCGCTCTACTCAAAGAGAGTGTCAATGGCGAAGACAACCATCCCTCCCCGTAAACCGTCACCATGTCTTGTTCCCGCGTCCTGTGTACCTGAAAGTATTGTCAAGTAGAGACAAGGAGAAACACAAGCGGCTAAGCTATGATAAACCTGTACAGTTGAAGCCTGAGACAAAGCATGCTGGGACTATAAACGCATGCAGGATAAGAGGGCTGGGAAAAAGGAGTGAGGGTTCAAGGTGCAGGAGGATTCTCTCCTGGAAGGGTCCCAAAACCCCAAACTAAGCTGTGTAAGAAGAGAAAGCAGAACAAAAAGCTTAGGAAATGGTTGTCAAAGTGCCTTAGATCATTAAATCCTTCCTTTTTTTTTTTAAGTGTCCGTCACACCCATCCACCTCCCAGGAAACATACATAGGTGTGGGCTGCCAGTATAAAACTGTGAGTAAAGGGGCGTCGTGCTGTGTGGTTGCAGGCAGGCGGATACCAGCGTGCATAATAAACCCTCTGCATCAGGAAAGAGCCTCATCCTCTCCCACGTAGGGCAGGTCCATACTCCTCACACCGTCACCACTCTCCTGTTTCCTAAGTAACACACCACAGACGCAGAATTAGTTATAGCAACGCTGCGAGCCGACTGTCAATCCTGCACTGCCAAATTGGGAAACAAACAAGCTACTATTTAGCCCTGTTTAGGAAATGAAAGCAAGCATTAAATTGTTACATAAGGCAAAGCAGAGGCGCACTGAGGAGTTCATTTCCATACCACATACGGCAAACAAGGGGGAGCTCGGTAAATATAGAAACACTGAAAAAAGGTCAAAAATTGGGAAACGTGATATAATAAAAAGAGGTTAATCATTCCTGTTAAGAGACATGACAACAGGCAAATCCTTTCAGTTAATGCTAAGAGTGCGTCATGCAAGGGATGAGGAACAACTTATCAAGATAAATGGATGCTCTTGGCTCGTGATAAACTGAGTGTAAACGGAAATGCTCCTTTTGTTTGTCACCATTTTAAAAAGGTAAAAGTTCTGGTGTTGTACAGATTGACGCCAATCAACACGACACCACAAACTGCAGCCTCAAGTATTCCTGCACAGTGTGAGTGTCAACTACAACTGGATTACAATAGATCGTGCAGGTGTCTCTGATATTTATACTGCTGCTAATATAGGACAGGATCCCACATATCACATGGTCACAGCAAAATCTGGAATTATTTGAGAGCTACTCGGGGCTTAAGCGAGACAAATTTAGCTTTGGTAATTAGAATACCTTCATTCACCATAATTTGCTATATAATTAAATGTTACATGCTACACCAAAAGCACCCTTAGACATAGAATGCACAACATTGCAGCTACTTTAGACTCTTGAGCGAGGCGCACCGTTCCCAGAGATGGCTTGTCCAAACACCCCTAAACTAGCACAGGCTAGTTTACAAACTTGATGCACAAGAGTATTTGGTCGTTAGAGCCATATTGGGAAGCACAGCTGCTTATATCATGCCGGGGGTCTTAAAGTAAGTTCTCTACTACTTAAACAGGACTACAGCAGGCAAGAGTTGTCCTAACATTATTTACCTTTTTTGGTTACAGTGAATGTAGCAGTATCTCACATTGCCTGCTCTGCCTCTCCTACAGGGCAGCAGAGGGGGGGAGAGAAATAATAACAGCCTGCTAGAAGTCTGGAAGACAAACTACTTGACTGATGCCATGAGAGTATAAGAGGACCCAGCAGTGAGAGTATGGTGGTGACAGCACACTGCTATGAGTACCGTGACTCCAAATATTATTTTAAAACTTTGCTTTGAGTGTAGAGTCTGTAGTGTTTCTGTAAACTCACGTGAGCGTTTGGCCTGGAGCACACAAACTGCTGCGCTCCTCTTTCCGGCCCCAATCAAAAGGGTTCCCAAAGGAGCGCTTCCTCAACATAGTTCTCACCAGGATCTGCAAAAAATAAAAAAATAAAAAAAATACACAAATCTAAAAATTATGCTCAGAAACGTAAAGAAGAAAAGCTTCAGTCTTAAACATTTTAAACTATGTTCTTTCCTTTTGACGCAACGGTTAAGTCCCTGGGCTACTGATCGGAAGGTCAGAGGATCAAACCCCTACTGTGGCGGCCACTGTCGGGCCCTTGAGTAAGGCCCTTAACCCTTCCTGCTACAGGGGCTCTGTACCGTGGCTGACCCTGCGCTCTGACCCCAACTGGGATATGCGAAAATTTAATTGCCCCCTGGGGACAAATAAAGTTTCTAATAAAAATAATCCAAATGTACGTAGAATTAGCAGTTAATTTGCTCCTGATAGACCTTTTATTCTCACTCAGCTTTTAGTGTAGCTGAATTGAAAATGAGCTGTAAAAAGCAAATTAGACTCAGGTGTGATGTTTGTTCATAGTTTTTGTGAGAGAAAAAAAAGAGTTCAGTGACTCACCACTGTTGCCAGGCTTGGGATGTGTTTGACAGAATTCTCCACTTCCTCCTCAGTCACCTCAATCAGCATACAACAGTTGTCGTCCTCTGGAGGAAGAGGCTCGGCGCCATGCCTCGTCACCCATGGGTGCACCTGGACACAAGCGCAAGGAAAACAAAAATAGTTCTTTGTGTATTTCATTTTGATTCTCCTGTCACATATACAAACTCAGACATAGCATCGTTGGAGGTCCACAGCTATACATTCAACGGGACTGATGCAATTTTAGTAGATCAACATAAGGTATTCATGTTGCCACTGGCTTATAATTAACTATGAAATAAGAGCAAAATTTACAGTTAAGAGTAAACTGCCACATATTATAGGTTAAACAGTTTACTGATGGACTTACAAAAAGGTGTCATAAGCAGAACTAAACACTAATCAGTCTGAAACTGGTAAACAGCATAACTTCAACACCTTTTTTTTTTTATCCTAAAAACAAATATTCTGTGTCAAGTGTCTTACTGCCCTTGGTGCAATATAAAACACAATTAATTGACTGAGTGTTTACCTTGATCTGTGGAACTGATATCCTGGTCTCTGGATTCTTGTCGAGCATTTTCAACAGCAGATCTTTGAGATCATCTGATATGTCAGCACTGTTGTTATACAAGAAAACACAGCTGCAGATTAAACAGCACTAACTAAATAAATGCAAAACGAAACAAATAAGTGGCCAGAAGGTGCATTTATTTAAATAAGCAACAGCCTTTAGACAAATGACAGGAGAAGCAGAACTTACTGTTCAGGTAACACCACAGGTTGTGTCTTGATTTTTTGATGAAGGCTGAGAATGCGCTCATCCATAAATGGACACTGTGAATACATGAAATGGTATTAACGGAAGATTAGCGGATTGTCTTTTAGGAGAAACTTTAACATAAAAGCAAGCAGTATTTTTGTCATTGGACACGCTTACCACTCCAAAGACGAAGCAATAAAGCGTCACTCCCATGGCCCAAACATCCAAAGCCTTTGTTAAAAAAAACAGGAAAAATATTTTTTCGCTCAGTATATGACAGCTCTATTTTGCCATTGTACATAAAAAATATATACTTCTGTGAAAGATAAAAATCAAAAGTAGCACAGTGCTAATGCTAAGAAAATGAAAAAACAAAAAGCAAAGGTTCTTGCATTTCTAAAAATCATCCCCAGATGGCAGTAGTTAGCCAACTGTCGCTTCACCTTTCCAGAGAAGTTCTTCCTGGTCTCAGAGAGCGCTTCAGGGGCGAGAAAAGCAGGTGTTCCCACTGTGCTGGTCAGGAGGGCGTCAGCTCCCTCAAACTGGTTACTAACCCCAAAGTCGGCTATCTTGATGTGTCCGTCTTCTCCCACCAGCAGGTTGGAGGGTTTGACGTCTCTGTGGATGATCCTCTGATAATGCACTGTTAAAATTGAAAATAATTCCCATTTGTAGAATTCTGCTTATAGCCACAGTGATGAATAGTCTTTTTTGTTCTCGTTAAGCACAACCAAATCTGTGCTGAGAGAAGGGATCTTAAAAATGCATTTATTATCATAATTATGTATTTGTATTTTGTATTTGTAACTGTGAATAACAATAGGCTTCGACTCCTAAGGAAGAGTTTCTAGCAGTTGTTGGATAAACATTCCATCAATTACTCGCATCAACAGAAAGGATTACACCCACAGATGCTGCTTGAGATGTCAAAACAAGAATAAAATGAAGCATCTGTTTGTACTGCATCTTTTAACAAACTACCTGCGCTGTGATGAGCACTTAGTGAGTCCTGACTATTTTTGTGCCCCCGGTGCAGAGCCCTCCCTCTCCTTTTCCTCAGTACTAGTCTCCTAGATGACACTTTGTGCAAAAGCTCTTCTCCTGTGCTGAAACGCATTAAGAGCTGCTGAGATGATGTGAAATGAGCCTTGTGGGTGGCTGGAGTCGAGAACAGTACAGATCAAGGACTTGTGTAAATGGCAGGGGAGAATTATCGGACGAGGGCACATCTCGGTAATGCAGAAAGAGCTTTGTCTTGTTACCGCTATCATGTAATTATAACTTAGATATTCACAACCATTTAAATTAGACTCTTGTCACTACAGAGGAACAGAAAATTTTATATATTCATATTAACATACCGAGTGTCACATAATATCTGTATGGCAAAAGAAGTACATTTTTCCCCCAGGAAGGTTAAGGTGAAATTGGAGGTATTAAACACTGTCAGAATCTAAGTTTAACAACTACAGCAGCACTGAGTAAATTCATTTATGTTGCAAGTCTGAACAAATCCGAACAGATTCTATATTAAACTGCAATTTAATAACCAATACTGAATCAGCTGTGAATCCAAACCTAATCTAAATGTGTGACAAATCATCTGAGAGAGATAAGATAAACATCCCCAATCCCCAATCCACACTTAACACGTAATGTAGTCACAGGCTGAGTGGAAGAGTAACAGCAGACTCACAGTACTCGATTCCCCTGAGCAGATCCTGGAAGTAAAAACGAGCCTGGTCCTCGCTGAAAGGTTTATCTGTCGGCACTTCCATCACAGCCCTGAATACACATGAGGACACATAAACAGGTACACACGCACACACACCCAATTAGCAATCATAACTAATGAGATTGAGCTCATTCCAGTGTCACAATCATTACCATAAAAGAGGCTTAGCTTACCCCTGCTTCACCAGCTCAAACACTGTGACAGAAACACAGACGAGGTTAGTGAGGAAAAGCTTTATAGGTAATATGACATAAACAAACTTTAAGATGAGGTTTAAATAACCTTCAATTATGCTTGATTTATGTGTGAATGTGTGTGTGATGTTTGTTTATGTGCTTTTCTGAAGGTTGACTGTCTGAACACAACATACCCATGTACAGATGGTCCTCGCTGGGGTCATCCAAAACCTGGCACCAAATCACAGGGGAATGGAAATTAGTGTAAACACACACACACAGGCACACAATAGATCTTTTTTTGTATGCGGTAAAATTAAATGCAACTTCACTGGAGTTGCTAACATCAAAGATTGCTTTCGGGGGTGTTAAAATGAATAGATGTGTGCAAAGCAGTGTTGATGACACACGCAGCCATGTTATGGTATAGCACATTTCAGGTGTATTTGAGGTTCTTCAAAAAACTGCCTGCTCTCAAACTTTGTTGTTCTTCCTCTTTGTGTTTAGAATGAGGTTAATACTCCTTCATGGATGCCGTTTTGATCTTTAACTCCCACATTCTGCTGAGGAGAGGAGGGGCGCAATCAAAAGACTTAATGCTGACACAATGCCTGCATTTTACTTTGCTCTCAAAGTATTTTCACAAAATAAAACACATGTGCATTTAAACTAGGGCAACAGAAGTATTATAAGTATTTGGCTACTATGGACAACTATAGATATGTGTAAAAGAGCATGTTTAAAGTGAACCAGAGATTTAGTGCAAAATTAAAGTGAAACAAAGAAGACATGTTTACAAATGTGTCAGGTTAAAATTACATTAAAATAGCCAACATTACTCACCTCTTTTTTATTTAAGTATTTTTTTGGGGAAAGTTTTTCCCATTTTTATTGACAGAGAGTGTGAAAGCGGGTTGAGAGGAGAGTGACATGCAGCAAAGGGTCTTGAGCCAGACTCGAACTCATGACCACTGCTAAGGGACTGAGCCCATGTGGTATCGCCTTAACTCAGTGAGCTAAACAACATTACTCACCTCTACCAGTTTGACTACATTAGGGTGGTCCAGCTTTTTAAGGATAGCAATCTCTTGGTAGACTCTCTCCAGTGGTCCTTTAGGCTGAGCAGGACCCTCAGGGGCAGCTCTGGCTCCACGAGGAGGAGGTCTCCCTAACGGAGGAGAATGTGGACGGACATAGGTGACAAGTGAAGGATGGACAGGATAAGAACAAAGACAGGCTGGACTTCAGTGCTGGTATGTAGTGTTCATATATCAGTGGTGCATCGCAGATTGTGCTTTCTGCTGTGTTAACCATCTGCCCTCGTCTCCAGACTTACGTGGGAAACCTGCCTGCCTCATCAGCCTTCTCTTGGACAGCACCTTCATCGCCTACAGGAGAGAGAGGGAAATGGATTTGGATTGGAGGAGGATAAGAGAAAAATGGAGAGGGGGCGGGAGAGTCCAGCGGGCAAGAGATCCAAAGAAAAGATGAACAGAAAGGCAGACAAAAAAGATGAGCAAGATACAGCACGGTGATATGGCGCCTATTTGACAGTGCACCCACTCACACACCTACAGATGACTATCTCAGCACCTATAAATTTCTCTCCACCTTGAACATCCTTTGTGTGTTTGTGACTACAAACACTGAGCAGTGTCATCAGTACAAGAGATTATAAAAGGCAGAATTACAAAAGACGACACTGGCTGTTCTTGCCGCCAGTCATCGTGTATGGAAGCATACGAGTTGTGATTGACACATACTCAATACATGCACAACATGTTTTTCCTTCATGCTGCTTGGTCTGTGAGGTTTGTTATTTTAGTGACTGCAGTTGCTAAATAAAACATTTTTTTCACAGTTTTCCCAAGGGAAAAGGAAAAACTGTGATGACTGTACAAAAGAATGTTTTCAAACATCCAATCCAACCACTTATTTTTAGCTGCCAGATCATCGAATCTAAGTATTTACTTTATTGGTTGAATGTTTATCCTGGCTAGCTTAACAATTTTCTGTCGGATTGCCAAAATTATTGAACCTGAAAATACTGAGACAGCTTTTATTCATGCACTGCAAATGTCTAGCTAGTCAGAGATGTCCTGAACCATATGTTTAGCAATCACAATAGCTGACAACCATCGAGCGCAGCGTGTGATAGCTACATTGTTCAGTAGATATTTTCCCTGTTCCGGGGAAACAGATTCTTCCCTAATAGCCTCAACACCCTCTGTTATTATGACAATGATATAATCACTAAATGCGACATGTGGGCTTTGTCACTTGGGAGAAATAATAAAACAATCCCCATGTTAGTCACAATCATGCAGCTTAATGAGAATTGCATCAATAATCGTGAACAGCAAAAACAGAAAAGCTTGAACTGATGTGTTATTACATTAGTCAGTGAGCTCAATTATCTCGAGACGTTTTCACATGTGGAGGTTTCACATCGAATCACACCAGTAAATGTGACAAGTTGGTTTGATTTTTGTGAGGTTTGCCTGTGGGTGTGGGACGTGTGATGAGGAACTGCAGAGAAGTGAGACAATACTAATAGCTGGAAAGAAATCACATCTGTATCCGTGTGTGCATCAAAGACTTACATAGTATGTGTTGTCGTCCTCATTGTAAGCCAACTTGACAACACCATAGGAGCCCTGTTATGGGAATAGGTAAGAGAATAGAAAGCCAATAGCCAAAAGTGAGACTGAGCAGCTGTCAGTTCTTCGAGTGACAAAAAAAAACACATTATGTGCAAAGCAAACATTCAAAATACTTAAAAATACACACAGGAGCAAATACACAAATATATACACACAAGGGAAGTGAGTGGGCTGACAGTGTACACTGAGAGAGTACCAGCTGCTTCAAAGTGAGAACAGAGAAATTCAAATCATCTCTCCCTCTCTCTTTCATTTTTGATTTCAGGCTAATTAAGGAAACTGGATCTGGATTGTGTTAGCAAGCTCCCCCTGCCCACACACAGGAAATTCAGGATAAAAAGTAGGGCCCAATTAGTAGCCTGTGTGCACAAATTCATGCACAAAAAACAAACAGAGAGAGAGGCGGGGAGGAGAGGGCAGGATCAGTTCCTGCTGGGGGAGCAGATTGGAGATTGAACAGGCAGCACAGAGCTCATCCTACAGTCCCAGAGATGATCTGATAACAGGAGGCTGTACAGCAATCTTAAAAGGCTTTAACTGTCTCCGCTCGGCTCAAAAAACACACTCATTGTCACATGTCTACATACATGCAGCAATACAGACATGCAAATTCTTCCTTACAAAATCCAAAATCTAAAACATGTGTACACATACACACACAGACACACAATCTCACTCACACACACTTGTATCCACTAAGCCTTGCACAACCCTTAGAGAGCGCTATTTATACCAGCCTCTCATCCATCTTCCAACTCTCCCATGGCCTGGTAGTTTACAGAGTTTGGGAAATGAGGACAGCCGGGAGAGAGGATATCAGAGGCTGTTACTGCATGTCCTTGATGATGTGCGATACTTGACAGACATGCAGTAGGCGGAAGGAAGAAGAAAATGGAAGAGTCGGTGAAAGGGAGCAATCAGTGAGTTGTCTCTGATGATACCTTTCCAATCTCATCTTTCAGCTTGTACTGGTTGAGCTGAACACAGTCCTTGAAGAAAGAGAGGAAAGGAAAAAGAAAAGAGGAGAAAATGGTTTCTTTTCAAAAAGCAATCACATCTCCTATTTTAGCAGTGCCATACCCTGGATACATCACATTTTTTGCAAGTCACTATGACTTGGCAAACACTTCTGCCCTCATAAATCCATGGGTGCAGTTAATGGAAGTTCAGATATTTTCCCTTTATGACCTACAACATGTGAATATCATCTCGGAAAACCTCTGCAGCCTGTTGCCCTAAGAGAGATTCTACCTACATCTATGTGTAACAGGGATCACAGCTATTATCTACTGAGACTACTTCTACTTACCTTTCCCTCCACAAAGCTTGGTCTTTACCAGTGTGCTGCTGCTTTTAAGACAAATGCACATGCAGTTCTGCTTATTTCGGTGTGATATGTATTATTATACACTAACACATGTTCAAGAGGAGTACCACTGGAACAGCCTGGCTCTGTGTGAACATTAGCTAGTTTGTTCATTCATGTGTAAAGCTTTGGGCAATACACAATCCCTAAGGGAATACACTGGGTCAGATGGTGCAGAGATGCTAAATTATATAATCACAATTATTACTACACTGCCAGTAACCTCACATTAGCTCATTTCCTGTGATTTCGTGATCAGTGACAGACGAAACGGGTGTGACTCCACTGAGCGTTGATGATAAAGTGAATTGCTGTCATCAATGTAGCAAACGGCAGCATTATTCTGTGTTAGCAATATGAATTTTGTTCCATATGGGCTAGGACACATTGCAAGCAGATAAATAATCAAATACTTTCCACTGGCATCATGTTTGCCTAAAGGCTTGACCATACCTGGAGGTCTGTGATGGAAACACTGTGGGACTCCACAGTGGGCCGGCGGGGCAAGCGTGGAGAGGAATGGGGTGATGTGATGGGAGAGTACGGTAATGATGGGTAAATATAGCGCCCGTTGAGTCCGGGGGAGCTGCAGGGTGATGTTGCAGATTGCGAGCGCTCCTGCAGAGATAGTTTCCTGTCAGACAGGTTTAATCTTCCCCTTTGCTCTTGGCTTTCGGGAAGCAGAGCCTCTGGCCGACCAACTGTATGGGACAGCAGGTCGCAGGATGGAGTCCGGAAAGGTGCCGCCGTAGAGGAAGCTGGCTCGGGCGTCTCAGAGCTGTCCATTTCTTCTACCTGACGTGATAAATTCAAATCGTTTTAATTCCCCTTACAGCATGACCATGTACACCACGTCTTCTGTGTGTTACATGATGGTCAATATGTTGTAGTTTGTAGTCCATTTGCAACAACTTTATACGAGACATTTTACATTTCAGTTCAAGGTAATACTATAATATAGTATAATTTCTGCCTTCTTTTTCTGTACTTATAAGATAGACAGCAACACGAGAAAAAGGCTTCTACCACATCTACCAAACACACAAATGATCCCATTGGATATCATGTTGAAGTCAGAAAACGTGTGAGAAAACCCAAATGGCCAATTAAGCTCTATGTTTTGTACATGCAGTGTTACCCAAGTATGTTTCATCTTACCTCCTCTTCTCCAGCCTCTCCAGGGGGTCTGCTGGGTTCATACTCCGTGACCACAATGAGGGACTCCATCGGGTCCGGGGAGGGCGTCTCAGAGTGGGTGTTCAAAGGTGGAGCAGGACAGCTGCACAGCAGATCAGGCAGGGGCTGTGAGGGCTGCACTGGGGGTGCATGACTACCGCAGGAGGCCGGGGGCTCAGCAGAGGGCCAGGGGGTTACGTGACAAGGAAACATGGTGTGTCTTCACAAAGCCTGACAACCACTGCTCCATCAGACGAGAACCTCAGGGGGAATGGTGCCTAAGATACAACAGCAAATTGCAGAATAAGAAAAAACACACAGAGAACACTTGTTTTTCTGTCAACAACTCTGCTTTGTTCCAGTTTATATAAATACTGTCCTCCTGGAAGGCTACCCTAAAAAAGCATACTGCTTTCCATCTCTCTTGAAATTCTCTAATAACAGTCAAATTAAAACCACCTGCTCCCTTCTGCAGCATCTGTCTTTCCTGATAAGATGACCACCATCAATGGACAATTCCCTGAGCCCCCCTCCCTGAGGAGGATGTCCGAATGTCTGTTCATGAGCCATCCCATACTTTGATGGACTTTCGATGGAGCCTATACCTTCAAAGCTCTTTCAGCCCAATTCACCAGCAACTGTGCCTTTGATCACACAAATGATTTATGTTGTACTGGCTTCGTGTACATTTTCATATGATGTTTAGGCAGACCAAGGTTACTCCTTTACTCGAAACACGTACAAAGTTCAGAACTACACGTGGGTCTCATTAATACCTTTCTTATCTAAATTTTAAGAATGTGCGGTCACCCAAATCTCTGATTTCTTCTTAAGATTTAAACCTGCCTGATTTCAAGAGATCTACAATGGCTTGAGTTGAACCAATTTGCAGTAGGGCTGCAACTAATGATCATTTTCAATATCACTTAATCTGTCAGTTATTTTTTCGACTAATCAGTGTGTCAGTTGGTCTATAACATGTCAGAAAATGGTTAAAAATGTCTATCAGTGTTTTACAAAGCCGTAGATGATGTCCTAAAATGTCTTGTTGTGCTCACAAATCAAAGACATTCAGCTTACTGTCACAGAGGAGTAACGGTACAAGAATATCTTCAAATTTAAGATTAGAATTTAGATTTTTCCTTAAAAAAAACCCTCCTGAAACCAATTAACTGACTATCAAAATTGTTGGCAATTAATGCTTGAAAACTAATTTGTAATTGCAGCCCTAATTTGTAGATACATTTGGACAGAAGTCAAGTTAATTAATAGGATGATGAATGCATAGAAACTGCTAACACATAGCATCCAATTATCGTGGTTATCTTGATCGAGCTGCAGGATAATAAATCTGCACATGCTGCAAGCAACATCCACAAATAAAAGCATACAAATTACTAACAGTCCCAATATGGTGTTTTTTTCTGCCCGTTGCTGTTAACACCTCCTGTACTGACACAGCACATGGTTACTGTATGCTACATTCATCCCAATAACTGCTGCAACAACCTGGAGATAATGTTACATATTTATCTTGGATTTCTGCCATAATTTAATAGTACGGTGTGAACAGGATCACAAAGAAGGAGTCCAAGACCACGTTTAACCAATACCAATCTCCTGCTTCAGTATTAATGTTTTAATTCAACACATAATACCACAACTTTACTGAGGGATGTACGGTGGCCCAGAAGGGTCAACGCAACTGCAAAAGCCACAACGCAAATGCAAAGGCCACAACGGAGAGTTTAATGAGACGTAAGTAAAACGCTGCTGCTCAATGATTGTGATTAATGTCGTTATGTGTTTTCACAAATCAGCAATGTTGGTCACCGTGTTGACATTAATCACAATCATCGAGCAGGAGCGTTTTACTTACATCTCATTAAACTCTCCCGTAATCAAAATAGTCCGTCAGAAAATATTGTCCCCTGGAAACAAAGCCTGTTCTTTCAACCGCTGCGCACTTCCGTTGTGGCTTTTGCATTTGTGTTGTGGCTTTTGCTGTTGTGTTATGGCTTTTGCGGTTGTGCTGTGGCTTTTGCGGTTGTGCTGTGGCTTTTGCTGTTGTGCTGTGGCTTTTGCTGTTGTGCTGTGGCTTTTGCTGTTGTGCTGTGGCTTTTGCTGTTGTGCTGTGGCTTTTGCGGTTGTGCTGTGGCTTTTGCTGTTGTGCTGTGGCTTTTGCTGTTGTGCTGTGGCTTTTGCGGTTGTGTTGTGGCTTTTGCTGTTGTGTTGTGGCTTTTGCTGTTGTGTTGTGGCTTTTGCTGTTGTGCTGTGGCTTTTGCGGTTGTGCTGTGGCTTTTGC
>OMNN01041485.1:5333-15342 GCA_900302755.1 Chromis chromis
CTAAAACACCCTGATGTAAGAGGTGGTCATTTAGTGCTCTGCCTAAAATAGCATTCCTGTTTTTCTAGTTTGGGTGTATGTCTATGAGGTGTGTCTCTCTCTCTCTCTCTCTCTCTGTGTGCGTGTGTGTGTGTGTGAGACAGGGGAAATGAGTCCCTCAGGCCGTCTGTGTATGGATAGCCTGATGTCTGATGAGTGTGTTTGGGAGCCTCATCTGAACACATTGACCCAGTAAAAAATATTCAAATGGGACATAATCGCAAAGCTGAATTTCTCAGTATATGTTAATGTGTGAGTGTGTGACAGAAAGAGGGAATAATAATGTGCTTCGATGCAGCCCCAACCAAACATATTTTTGGCCTCACAGTTGGAACAGATCATTTTACACTGGTCACCTTCTACCTGTTTATTTGGCCTCACTCGCCCTCTACCTTAAGTGACTTCAAATCTCTTGCAAACTCACTGTTGACACTGATCATAGCGACGCATTTGAGGCTTTTTCCTCGTTTCTGCACAACCTAATCGGCTCTAGAATATGCTCACTCCTCGCAAATACGAACAAAAATGTTGAAAGCTGAAACAAATATGTAAAAGACAAGCAAGGGGACTGAAAAGGAGGACTAGAATATATCACAAGACTTGGAAAGGCTTGTGAAGGGATAAAGGTACCGAGAGAGGAAGAGAGGTGCAGTCAGAATAGAGAAGAATGAAGAATATACAAGAGAACAGCACGGCGGGAGGTAGGATAAAATAAAAAAGGTGCAATAAAATGAGATGAGAGATGGAAAGCTTGAGAAGGAGGAAAGATGGGGATAATGTACTTGTGATATTCCCTTTCTAGGTTTGCACAGGACGCTTAAAACTGCTTCAGGTGACACTTAATCCCCCTGCAATGTTTATTTGTGAATATATGTGTAGACAACTGTATCTCTTGCTAACAATATAACTGTCTCTCATCCATTTATCATCCATCCATCCATGTATTATCTAACAATTAAAAGTGTAGCATTCTTAAGTCAACTTGACAATGAACGAGAAGTTACATTACACAGGATTGTATGACTTCAGATGCTTAACATGTATTAGCGTTGTGCCTGTAAATTAAGGTTAATAAGTTTGTGCATTCAGGTTACTGCTTAATAATTCAAGGTTGAGCATTTCATTTCATTTATCCTTTGGGCCACCCTGCTGTACAAGCATATACTCTTTGCAACCTGGCAAAAACGTAACTCAAGGTCTACTGAAAGGCTTTTTTGGGGGGGAGCTTTCAAAACAAGCCTTGCTGTTTTTCTCCGGGGGCTGAGTTTTATCTCTTAGGCTTAAAAGTTGATTATAGAAACAAAAATGATAGAAAGTTGAGTTGGTTGGCTTGGAAGTAATTAAAGATGGGGGTAACTGGTTAACTTCTGTTATAGTTTATTTTTTAACAAATGGGTCAACAGTGTGTTCAAATACAGTATGAGTCTTCAAGCCATCTCCTCTTCATCGCATTTGTATAATGCTCAAATGTGTCTCCAATTTACGTCTTTTACCTTGCACACACTATAAATGTTAAAAAGTCAGCAGTAGACATCTCAATTAATTTCTGTCATGATGGTGTCTTCCTTTCAATTCAAACCAGCGAGTCTCATCCCACAAACACCTACATCTTTAGAACTGCTCTAAACTTTTACCTTCTGGAGCTGGAGCTTCTCAGATTGATTGAGAGACTGGGTGACACATTACTGGGCAGGCTGCCTCACCACCACAGAGGGCATGAAGTATAAAATGCATTAGGGTATGCAGACTGAATTTACATCTCTATGTGTCTGTCTCACATTTTTCATTTCCTTTGACAGTAACCTGCAAGATAGCACTCATATCCAATGTTCTTCCAATAAATAATGACGTCAAGGAAACGCACACAGGAGGAAATGGCTTGGTCTTAACAGAGTCCTTGTGAATAGTTGAAATGCATTAAATTTTGTGGGTGATGATGCCTTCAGGAACACTAAAGCTCCCAGAACCTGCTTCTTATAGTAAGCTAGCACTGATTCTATATGCAGACATCTCAGGGGTGACGACAGAGTCAGTGAGGTTACAGGCAAACATCAGTGTATGTGGGATTACACAAAGAGACAAGAATCACCTGTTTCTGGTAACAAAGAAAAGCAAGAGTAAAATATGTCTGTGTTTGTGACAATTGACACAAGGGCAACATGTCCTATGTGCAAAGATGCAAAAATGTGCTTTAATTGGACTCTTAATGACCCGTGACATCATTTTGCGGAGTGTTTTTTAAGCACTGGGTTCTCATAAAGGTTAAGTGACAAAACCTGCAACCTTAGTTATCTTTAATGAGTGTATCCTGGGAGGCAGAAACTCTTGCAAGTAAGTCCATGAGTGTGTTTCTGTTGTCTGCTACATAGATGCACAACTATGAAGCTTTTGAATATTTCTGGATTTGAAACACTTCTGAGCTGTTCAGCCACATCAGTTTTTTTTTTCTAACATTGTTATCTATATAAAGTCATCAGCAGTCCCCTCCTGGATGCCTCAGTGTTTAAATGGTGATAAAGATACCAACACTTTAACAGGTTAGACAGGTTGTTGAAGCCACAGGACTGAACGGAATGCAATTAGCAGGGAAGGTTAGTGCCACAGTGGGCTGCAGCCTGCTTGATGAGGCTGATCACCGCAACAGAGCTATCCATCTCTCTAATTTTCCCAATTTGTACAGCGGCCCACTGGGAAAAATCCAGGTTCCCCTAATGTCCGCTCTGTCACTGCATATGTGTGTTTGCTGGTGGGTGTGTGATACGGTCCCCTTGTCAGCTGTGCACAGGGTAGAAAGAGCAAGTTCTAGTGGTTAGTTATCTAAATATGGCTTCTTCTACCACCCCAACATTCTCTCACGTGCTTTGTTTATAGTTTTTTTTAATGTTTATGTATGTTTAATGCTTATGTATGTGTTAATCAAGAAGGGGATTAATTTTCACAACACAATTATGAGCCCTTTACACCCAAACTTTGCTATGAATAGTAAACATGAAGGTGTCTCTGACTGAAGGAAGATAGATCTTGTCACCCGAACCCTAAATTATCTTTTATCTTGGTCAGAGCAACTGAAAACTGCGTTGTTTAGCTGCCATCTGCAATAATCCGCATTTAGCAGTGTGTGGACTATGGGGCTGTATATATAAGATGCATTTGTGACCTTCATGAAGGAGGCCATTTCATCACAATGACACCGCCAGCCGAGACATTTAGTAACATTTTGACTTTTGTTGTTTTGTTTTGTTCCCCAGGCGAAGATGATTGTTTCCTACTTTCAATAATAATGACTTTAAATGGTTTGACCTTAACATATTGAGATTTATGAATAATAGACACGTCCTCTGTTGTGCTGTTTTGCTGATGATCAATAAGTTGGATAAATCCTCCTATCATTAACCTTCTCGTAGGGCTGATCTGGACACAGTCTGACATTTCCTATAATGACCAGCATGGTTGTAGAATGATGGAGGACTGATACATGTTTGTTGCTTATCATTACCATGTTGCTCACAAATATAGTTCTTTTTTTTTTCTTTAAAAAAAAAATTAAAATAGCCATTTTCTTCTCTTTACAAGGTAAGTTCTGCTAATAGTAGCTAATGTTGTGTCTTTGTAAGTAAAGGTCAAACCAGCTACTGTATAGTGGCTTTGAGAATAAAGTTTGCGATCCAGTTCCCTTGGTCGGAGGTTAAATACATCATTTTTTCATTCCTTTCATAATCCCCTCAAGTTCTGAGAGCATGTAATTCAGGATTTTCTGTTTTTGAAACAAGTGGTGTCTTTAATCTTTGGCAGCCAAGAGCCAGCAGCCTGGAATGTCTGTTTTGCACCCGATCATTGTTTACAAGCACGACCTGGGTATAAATAACTCTCCATTTCCTATCATAATCCACAGAGATTAAAAGGAACCAAACTTTAATCTTTTATTGTGCCCTCAGATATTTTTTTGGGGGACCTAAATAACATATCAGTGACCCGAATAGGTAACCAGGCAGACTAGTTTCAAAAACCCAGATTTTATTCCTAAGATTATTATGACTCTGCAACACAAACCACAAACCCTCCACAGAGCCGCATATACACACAAATGGAGCACTCAGCCCTCTGCCATTTGTAGTATGACCAGGTACTATGTGGTGTTCTGCTGGAAAACCTTGGATTTTGGCATCCGTGTTGATGAGACTTAGACACCCAAATAAACATGGTCCCAGAACAAGAAACACTCCCTCATGCAAATTCTAGTGGTTTAGCCCACGTGTCAGCAGGCAGTTCTGGGCATTCAGACCAAAACCTTTTAAATGTTCCTATCTGAGTTTAAGCAAATAAAAGAAGCAAAATGAAACACTTAAGTTGATGAGCTCTCCTCATTTGGATCTATACAGGACCAGGATCTGAATCACTCATTCGTCACTTCCATTTGCACAACAAAACTTCATTACAACTTTTTCTTACACAGATTCAGACCAGTTCACAGTTAAGACTAATCCTGTGTGACGTTGACTACATCTTGGGGTAACTGTTATTTAATTCGCTCATTTTTTATTGCATATTTCAGCAAAATACACATTTTTGTATTTCTATTGGTGACCTTAATTGTGCTTGCGCCTTTCAAACAACATATTTGGTTGACTTGTTTCCATTAAATAATCTTTTCTTTAGGTCAGAGTTTTGATATCAAAACTCTGACCTGTCTCGTTTTGCCAGCAAGAAGGACTGTTATTACACATTTTGCTGGACAAATAACTCTATAAATGAATTATGTACCACAAGTTTCATAACGCCATTTGAGCATCATGTCCTCCTCAAATTTTTCTGGCTCTAGATTTAGCGACAGCTGTGGGATGAGAGAGAAAAACCAAACCAACCATGATCCTCTGTTTCCTGGCCAGTTACGCAGGGTGCCAGTAGAGTGAATGGAGAATAAGGGTAATAAAAAGAATTCTGCAAAAATATTTAGCAACAGTGTCAGTTGACAAGCCTGCATAAGGTTGTATTTGGTTACAGCTCCACAACCACAGTCGTACAAATTCTCACTTTTAACGATCACACTTGAATGCATTATGCAAGAAAACAGCAATAAGAATGATGACACTGTACAGCTGTTGGCCTATATCTGTCTGAAAGAAAATACTTGATTAAAAGATAACATGACAATGAATCACACTTTTTAGAGTTTCTTGACAGAGGACATTTCTTTCATGGCTGCTCTGAGGAACGCCTCTCCAGACTGTTTTCCATCATGCTCTTTAAATAAAAGGGTAGAGTACAGGGAGATAAACGGCGAAGGTGCTGAACAAATGACAAATCTTTCAGTCCCCCGCTCCCTTTGCTTTCCCTCTCTCATTTCCTCTGCTGGAGTTTTCTGATGACGCCTCTTGCTGTGTTCAGAAAATCATGTCTTCATGCCAGCTTCTCATATCAGCTCATTAGTGGTGATTAAAAACAAAAAAAATAAACATAAAAAACTAAAACACATATATCTATCCCTTCATCCCTAGTGTAATTTGCACGTGGTTTGTTTGCGAATTAAGGTTGGCACAGTGGTTTTGTTTATTTGACAATTTTTTATTTTTATGAGACTGGGCTTTCAGTTCTTCTTTATTAGTTTAGTTATGTTCGTTTGACCTTCAGTTCACATTTCACAGTAATGAAACAAGAATGACAAAGGAGGGAGGCTGGAGGAAGGATAGCAGCTGTAGATGAGGCTGTATTTGGAGTTTTGTGCACCTTGAATTTAAGTGTACATATATGGGCAGATTCATGGCTTTGCTGTTCTGTCTATTGATTTACTGAAATAGTGCTTTTGTCTTTGCAGAACCCACAAAAAACACCTACAACAGAAAAACAATGTTTTGCAAAAATGTATCTGCATCTGTGCCTGTAGGTATGAATGTGTTTGAGTCCAACTTCCACAGAAGGTAGTGGGTGCTGGTGGATGAGGTTTGATGTATTAATCAGAGTCTGTGTGGCTCCATAGGAGCAGTTTGAGGGATTTTGCTTTGCTGAGCAGCTTCTTGTAGCTTCTCAGTCTCTGACCTCAGGCTCAGTCCTGCCATAACTCTCCTCATTACAGCCTTAATGGGCCAATCAGCACCATGCGAGGCCAAAGGCAGGATGCTCCTCTTCTCAGCCTTACAAGCATGCGTCTGTAATCCTCTCTCCTCTTGTCTTTGTTTTGGGTTTCACTACTTCTTCCACCATTTCAGTGGATTGTCCACTGAATAGTTATACGAGGGAGTCATTATATTGTTTCTGCATGGAGGTGACCTGCTGGTCACATCTTGTATCTGTCAAACAATGATAGTTTGCACAGTATGATAATGATAGTGTTCAATGCTTGTTGTGTGTAACTGCTAGCATCTAAATCTGTATATTGTAGTTTCTGTGTGCATGGAAAGTAAGTTTTTTAATCTGGATGTGTTCACCTGCTGAGGTGAGTGTACCCCTGTTGTATATGCAAGTGAGAACTTTCAGTGGCTTCCATAATTTCAGATTTAAGAAACATGTTGACCCTATGAAAATATTTCAAATCCCTTGGATTTTGTAAAAACTAAAAAAAAAAGAAAAGGGATTTATGTCTAAAGTCAGTTTTTCTAAATGTATGACTTATATTTAGCCTACTAGGATGGTATGCATAGTTACATCTACATGATGTAGACACATTGCTGGGCTTAATTCTTAGCTCTTATTTAAATTTCAGTTGCGTTTGTCATAGTGGCCAATATAAAAAAATAAAAACATTATGCCACACAGAATGAAGCCACTGTGCTTGGCTGCAAATGTTAAGGCTGTTTGACGCAGCCTCAGCCGATAAAACAAAACTGTCACATATAAAGGGAAAATCTGGCTCGAGGGCCTCTTTTACCTGTAGTGTGAACCAGCAGCCTATTTCCCCAGTAAGTTTGATTGTAAGTTTCAGTGTAAACTCATCACTAACAATGTTCTAACTAGGTAGCTTGAAACCAAACTTCCTGCTTTAATCAGATGCACCATCTGTTCTCATGCTGCACTTAGCTCAGATGACTGTAATCAAAACATTGTCGCACATGGTGACGTTTCATGTGTGCATCATTCTGGTAATATGGATGAGCATTAAAAGCTTTTGTATGCTAATTCATAATTCAAAGCTCATGTAACTTACTTTGTTGTGCGATTATGTTTCTGACAAAGGTAAAAGGACTGCAGCAAACAGAACAGCAGTGATGATTAATATATCAACATTGGTTCCATCTTGATTTAAATGTCCAGCTGAGAGTCAATAATTTTACAGGTAGGTTTCTATCACAGACAATCGAGTGACATTAGCTTCAGTTTCCACTTCAGCTGCATTAATCTATGTCCTGCCTTTTTGTTTTCCAACTGACAGACAATGTTTCACATATGATATTTCTTTGCCTAATCCCCTCTAAATCAATATACTAATAAGCTGTCTACTGCTTAACTAGCAAAGTTTACCAACCACCAATTCAGGCATGTAAAATCTCCACATGTTTTAACACCGTTTTTAAAATTGACTATATTCCGATCTGTGGCTTCAAGGTCAATAACAATGTGGTGTGTGTGTGTAAGAGAGTGGTGGTTGTGTGTGTCCCTTTATTTTAGGTGAAATGGTGCTAAATGTGTATTGAAAGTGAGCTGGAGACAATCAATAATGGTGATGAGAGTCGAGCCAACAAGCACATCATCCTAATCACCTTAAGACTCCACTGACTCACAGTCCTGCCTTTAACTTTGTGCGTTACAGTCAGCAGATGTATATGCAGGTGTCGGCACATGTTCATCTATTCATTATTCATCAAGACCTTCGATTCAACACATACCTTCCTCTCATATGCTGTTCGAAGTTAAGTTTACAGGATGAAGTGTGGGAATCGGGAACATCTTGGCACAATTTCAGCGGAGTGAACAGGTACAGGATGTGGCAGTGTGTTTGAAAGTCTACTAGGTGAATTCTAATCCGGCTGCAGGCTGCTGCCAGCAAAAGAAGGGTAAAAGGTTAGGGAGGCCATTAAAGCTACTTTCTGGATTAGAATTCAGCCTCGGTACACAAGAATATGTTCCAAGGAAAGTGATAGTCCAAGCCAAAAAAGTGATGGTGTTTTTAAAAAAAAAGCCTTCTCTGGAGCATCATTAATCCAGCAGTAGATTTATTGTACTAAAATGCAAAAAAAACCTACAAACTCAATCTGTAAATCAAGGAATGACCTTCAGAAACTAGTGCCTGGAGGGGTTTACCATTGACTCTGACAGATGTGCCGGTGCTTATGTGTGACAACATAACCTCAAGGACCTCCGTTTTTACTTTTTAACCTCCACACAATTTTGGGGGTTTGTTTTGAACATATTTTGAATGCAGCAGATGATGCTTGGATATAATTATTCATAAACCAGATTTCCTCTCTCTTCTTTCCTCCAGGATCCTTGCAAGGAGAGCACCAGAGGAGGCTGTACAAAGAGCTGCTGGCCAACTACAATCGATTAGAGAGACCTGTGGTCAATGACTCAGCTGCCATCCTGGTGGAGCTGGGCCTCACGCTGCTGCAGATCATAGACGTGGTGAGGAAACCGCATTCATTCTTTGTGTGTTTCATGGTGTCAAGTTATGACGGTGTAGAATGAAAGAAGGGTGGCAAGATATGAAGTTTGCAATGTGTGCACTGTAAAAAAATAAATGTCATTTAACATTTTTGACTGTACAGTTTTAAACAGTTAGCACTATTTTACAGATTTTTATTGTTTTGTGAAATTACATAAAAGGATCTGTTAAATTACAAGAAAAGCATGTTAAACTAGAAAAGCACTCGGAGAGCACAGACCTCCACCAAGCAGCTCAGTTCCACTCATATTGTGATTTACCATTACAATTTACAATTTCAGACGTACATCTGAGGCAATTTGGGGTTCAGTGTATGTGGAGGGGCCAGGGATTGAACCGCCAACCTTACAGTCATTGAACAACCCGCTCTACCACCTGAGCCACAGCCACCCCTACAAAACTTTTTTCATTGGCACAGACGGGATTCGAACGAGGGCCCGCAGCTTTGTAAACAGATGCTCATCCTATTGACCTATGCCTCCTCCTTTGTAATTAGCACAAAAAAAAATCCTGGATCCAGATGGTAATCCAGAACATCACAAAATTTAATCATCTGTTCCTTGTCCCATTATCAACATTTCCTGAAAATTTCATTAAAATCCATTCATAACTTTTCAAGTCATCTTGCTAACAAACAAACAAAACATAACCTCCTTGGCTCCTTTTATAATTATAAAAAAACTGAATTAAACTGCAAATTATATGCACAGATAATGATATGTATTTTTACATCTTTTGACAGTAAAATTGCTTCATATTACCATAATTAAATAGGCTCATGTGATTGTGGTTGTCCAGGTTTTTGCCACTATTTTAAAGAAAAAATATATATAATTAGGGCTAAATGATGTAAAAAAAAAATAAAAGAAAAAGAAAAAGAAAAAGAAAAAGAAAAAGAAAAAGAAAAAGAAAAAGAAAAAGAAAAGAAAAAATAAATCATCATTTTATACTTATTAACTGCATAAATACATTTTTAACTAATGATTTAAACATGATAGTTTAATGAAATTATCATGTACACCATAACCCCAAGTGCCTAAAGGTGCTACCTCTCCTGGGGGAAAAATGGTGACTCTATACTATAGATATTGACATGATATCAGCTCTAAAAGCAGCCTCAAGTCCACAAGACAATCATCTCAATTCAGCACAAGAAAGGAATGCTGGGTTCATATCAAAGTGAATCACAGTGATGCAAATATGTGAAAGAAATGAGAAGTGAGTCTGAAAAATAAAAACAACAGTGGAATATTGTCACTGCAAACAGAGCAGTAAGTGCAATATTGTTTTTATGATGTCTTCTGGTCGGCCATTTTTTTTTGTTAACAGGTGACAATTATTTTAAGTATGCATTCTGTGTGTATGTTTGAGGCTGTG
>OMNN01041486.1:9771-23450 GCA_900302755.1 Chromis chromis
CAATAAATCAACTCTGTATGTGAGCCTACTTAACAAATGATCGATGAAGGCTTGTTATAACTGTAGGCAATCAGATTTCTGCATTTTTATTTGCTGTGCTCTACTTCCTATGCTGATTGCTTTCTATCTAGTGCATACTGGTTATAATCTGTCATTTAACCTATAAAAACAAGACAATATAAATCTATGAAAAGGCCCATAAAAAGTGGGCTTGTAACACTACAAAAACCTACAAAGACTAGGGGAAGCACCGCGTGGAAGTCGTCCAAAATGCTCCCCGAAACAAAGTCCTTGTCCTGTGTTGATCAAGTCACTGCTTTCTGTTGGGATGCAGTGATAACGAGTATAAATGTTACTGCTGTCCCACCGTTTTCCCCTGCTGCCACTTTTACTCCAAAGGCCCACCAGACGTCTTTCAGGCAACTCAGCTGATAGGTTCCTGATTCAAATCTCTGTGACACGAAGGAGAGACTTGCTCCATCCTTCTCTGCAGCAAGTTTGAGCTGGAGCCCTCCTCTTGTTTTAAAGCAGTTTCACTTATTTCCCCCTCCCCTCAAACCAAGCCTGAATCATCGGCAGGCCTGCTGCACTTGATTGATTAAATCTCCAAATCGATCAAAGAGCCCCTCTACCCAAGCAACGTTCTGCAGACACTTCTGTACGGTCTCCTCCTGCCCCAGGTCTCCTGCCTGCACCCGCAGAGATGCGATCTGTAGGACACAACCACAAATGATAAGAAATTAGTAATAAAAAAGCTCCGAACAGCAAAGATTCATCAGAGTAATTATCATCAAAGCTGTCAAATATTACTTAAACAATAAATTCAGAAGCTCAAAACATTCAACCCAAGCTGGCAACAATACCTTACCTCGTCCTTACACATGAGGTACGTGTGGTACTTGTAATGCTGCAAAGAGTGGTATAAAGAGAACCACTGAGTTTTCTGCTGGTCCACTGTATACTCCTAGAAAGGGAAAATCCAAATGTTTAAAATTCTTCTCAATGATATTTGAAAATTCTCTTTTATTCAATTAGTAATCCAATAAAACAGCTTGAAAGCAGGAGAGGCAACAGTGGTTTTGGCATCCAGAAGCACAAATGGAGACACTGCGCCCTCTCCTGGACAGATATGAAGAGCACAATGAATTGTACCCAAACCAAATCATCTCGTCTTACCTGAGGCACTTTGTTAGGCATCTTGTAGGGCTTCATAGTCTTCTTGTTGTAGGCCTTTCCGCTGAGACGTACCTTAAAGGCTGGAGTTTCCCCATCCTTTTTCAGTTCAGTCACCACTGAGATCTCTGGGAAGCTGTCGAGAGCCGTCTGAAGAACACAAGTTACTTAGGTTCACACTGTGCAGAAAAGGTGCTTTACGGTTCCTTTCCACCTTGCCATCAAAGCAGATACAGTGTTTTTTAAAGCTTGCTTTTTAAGCCTTATGGTGTAAAAAATGCACAGTGAATTAACTTGTTGTTTAAACAAGTTTTGAGTTGAAATGTGATGGTTTTCGCCATTGTTCTAAAAACTCGCACACAAAAAACATCCCACTCTTTTCACAAACATACTGAGCACAACTCCACATTAACCCTCTGGACATTTTTTTTTTTTGCTCCTGGCACATTTTAACTCACTGTGGGCTAATTTTTCCACTACATTATAAAGTCCTGCACCTCTATGGAAACATATTTTTGTAATTTTGTTGAAATATCAGGATTTCAAGCATAGATTTGGTGAAGTTTTCAAATGGAACCATGTGTCTCAGATAAGTAGTTCAAGGACCATCAGAAAGCTGAAAATTCTTTGTTTTTTTACAGCATCTGGCTGATAATAATTCTATAGACAACATGCCTTTCAAACCCGCTAGTGGATTTTGGGGTTCAGAATGTTAATATGCAGTTTCATATACACACTCACCTTCAAAACCTGCCCTATGTGAAGTTTGTGAAGCAAGCGCTTCCTGTTGTCAGTGATCATCCCATCCACTCTTTTCATATGTGGCAGCAGCAACTCGTCTGAAACAAGATGAATTAACAACTCAGCAATGATTCGACCAACTACGTGATGGATGCTAAACTGTGAAGCCAACCAAGCTCAACGTATAAAAAGTAGGTTGCTCACCGTTTGCCCTCTCAAGTGCTGTCATCACATCTTCATCTAAGGCAATGCTGATCAGCAGTTCCACAAAGCTTTTAAATGTCTCCTTCATGGTTCGTGTGTTGAGCAATCGTGAAGCAAACGGCAGTGGAGGGTTTAACTCTGAGAGGGTGTGAGAGAGATAAAACATCCAGAAGGCATGGAAGGGCAGCGAGAGGGAGAAGAGATTTAGACCCCAATCACATCAACGTATATCCAAAACGGATTAAATGAGAAAAGTTAAAAGGCTTCTTCACCATCATCATCATCATCACCGCCTTCATCTGCAGATGATCCTGAGGCAGCAGGTGAAAACTCCTCTTTCCATTTCCTCCTCTTCTTGGGTGGGGGCTCTGCCCTCGGCTTAAGATGTTTGGGTCGGGGCTTTTGACTCTGGAAAACTGAGGAAGGGGTGGCTGTCAAGCCCAGCAAAGACTTCACCTGAACACCCCTGGGTGGCAGAACAAGAACAGTTACACCACAGAAGAGCCATTTAAAATGACTGAATTACATTGGTCAGTACTCTACACATACCTTAGTGAGTTCATAGGTTTGCAGCGTGGCTTCCGACTACAAACCCGTACATACTCCCTTTTATTAACCGTATCCAGAAATTTCACGTACACCCTCTGGTACATGGTCTTGGCATCACCAAAGTATCCAAGATACTATATAAACACAAAAAAATGTTAATTGCTGCAGAATATAGACACGTCATTTGAATAATTAAATGCACATACATGCATGCAAGTATGCTGGTGAGTCTGTTTTCACTTACACTGTTTGTGGCGGAGAAGACTCTCTTTCCATCTCTCAGCTCAGGCACAAATTTCTGCAGCAGAGCCTTCTGGACCTTCCAGATGGCTGGAGGTTCATTTCCTGCTTTCATTGTCACCTAGAAAGTGCAGAACAGGCTTCAGTATGTAGTAGCAGTTCTATTACAGGAAAAATTATCAGAGGATGTTCAACTATCAGCATATACAAAATCTGAGGAGAGTCCTTTCTCTGAAACCGCATTAACATTTATTTAGGTGCATCCTTATCTGTGCAAAAGCTTTCATTTTCAGCACTTAACCCTAACCCTCATAAACACGTTCTTTACAAGTGCAATCCGAGTACTGAACACACAGTAGCTGTTGATGTGCTGTTTGGGTGTTTCGGTCGTTTGTTCCTGTGCAATAACTTGTTTCCACTGCTGCTGTCGTGCTCTCTGCTGCACATTCTATATTCTTACTGGCTCTTTGTAAATATATTTATATATTTTACTTTTATCTTGGTTTTGTTTTATATCGATTTATTTTTTCCTTTATACATGTGTATTTCACACCACCAGAGCCGTCTTTTTCGTTATACCTTGTGTATGATGACAATAAAAACATTCTATTCTATTAAGCTAATTTCTGCACATCACCAAAATCCTTGTTAGGAAGCTTTAATTTTCCAGCCTGTACCTTCAAGTTCTCAATATCCTCATTCCGGACAACAAACTCGTCTCTCTCCCGATACATTCCCTCTCCGCCGCTGTCTGACAGCTCTTCGTCAGTCAGTCCCTCGATGGCCACACTTATGAGCTGCACAGCCAACTGGCCTGGTAGTGTTTCTTTGTACTCCTCTTTGGCTGCAAACATCTTCCCTCCTGAGACTGTGTGTGTTGTCTGTGTAGGAACGACTACCTGCGGCAAACAGGTTTCAGCGACAGTGTGTGACATGGTGGGGACCTGGTCGGGCTTCATCATCGAGCCTTGGATTTGGTTATCTAGAGAAGGGTTGCAAATATATGAATGTGTTGAACAAATACATTTTCAGAAAGAACAAAACATGAAAATGACTCATCTGGACTCCTCAGCCTTAAAAAAAACTATTGATTTCAGACAGCATTCATCAGAGAGGGATAAAACAAAAAAGTTGACAAACAGTACATGTTACAGTATATTTTAGCGTATGTTACTGATGTCCAAAGCATGAGAATGTTCAAATAACAGCATAGCAAAGACCATTCTGTTGATTCTTTTGGTTTACATTGTTCTGTGACAGCCCAAAGGGTAGCATAACAACATGAGAGAGATGACATCTAATAAAAGTTAGTGCTGGATACACATGTGGTTTGGACTTTAAGCTTTACCAACTCAAACCACTTTAATACCAATAACTATTCACCTTTCTAGTTGTAGATTAAGTGAATGTTTGTCAACACTTTTCTCTCTCTGCACTTATGTCTGTAGAACTAAAAATGTCCACGCAGTCTGGTATATAATTTCTGACGGCGCCCTGCACAATCTGTTCTCCATTAAGTTGATTCCTGTGCATCCATTGTGCACTGACAGTAGGGCTGGGTATTAAATCCCTGTAGTGGTGTGGTGAGTCAAGTACATCTATGCCACTGACAAAACTGTTGACAACCAAAAATTCATGTGAAATCCCTAGTCATTCCCTTTAACATACTTTTTGATCAGATTGTTTGTAATTTGAATCGGTACATTTCCCATTTTCATCACAGTTAATGGAAGACGGCTTGTGCTTTAAGACAACATCTATCACTTGATAATTGCAGACTGATGTTCGGATACATTAAGACATCCCGGGACAAGCTTAGGAAGGGAGTTATTACCTGTTCTCATTTTCCGATCTGAAGCTTCATCCAGAGCCGAGAGCGCTGAGCTGATGCTGTTCCTCAGAGCCTGGTTCTTTCCAGTGTTCTCCTCTTCATCTGAGCTGAACGATGGCAGTGTCTCCAAGTTATTTTGCAGATCTTCATCCAGACGTTTGTGCTGAGAGCTCACTATTGGACTCTCCTGGGGAATCAAGGGCCTGGGCAGAGTCTGTAGTTTGGGAGGCAAAGCAGGCAGAGTACATGGTTTGGACGAGGTGGAGGGCTTTCTGGGGCGGCTAATTGTTCGTGTAGGACTTTGAGAGTATTGCTGTTTGGGGCCAGATTTGATAAAGTCTAGGAAGGAGCCAATAAAGCCTGTTTTGACCTCTGGCTGTTTCTCTTCTACTTCACGAATCTTCTGCCTCATTCTCTCCTGCTGTGGACAACCATCATATATAATGTGTGAGGCCAATGGCGAGCTGACATCGCTACCCCTGGAGTTTTGCCGCTTTGTTTGCCCACTGCGTTTGGCTGACCTGGCCAATCCAGAGTCATCCTCAGGACCACCTGGTTTGGTCAAAGACTTAGAGCGAGCTTTCTTTTTGGGAAAGTCCTCACCACCTGGACACTCCATGAAGCCATCTTCTGTTTTAATACACTTTGCATTCCCTTTGACTCTGTTTTGGGGATCTGAGGGGTCATACACCTGCGCTGCTAAGTGATAGTCATTCTCAGAGCTCCTGCCATCTCCATTTGTGTCAAGCTCAGTACTGCTGTTGTGGTGAACAGACTGACCATGACAGTTTGTAGCCATCTGAGCTCCATTAAGTGCCATTGTGATGGTGTGGGAGTTAGTGTTGGTGATGATTGGCTGCTGGGCTGAAGAGAAACTAGGTGACATGTGTCTCATATCCACAGTTTGGAAGTGACCTTTGGAATCAACAGGGCTTGCCATCACTGCCATTTCAGCCTCAGTAGAGGATGAAGCTTTGACAAAGTCCTGTGGTGTGACGCCACAGGCTGCCACAGTGGCAGCCAGAATGTCGTCAACGTTTGACAGAATGTTTCTGTCGTCTGCAAGTAGCATAGAGTCAGGGAAGCAAATGGAGTTGAGAGCAAAATGGTTCTTTGCATCATTTGGCTGCTGATTTGCAGACTGGCTGTAGTGGTGTTTAGAGGAAGAAGGGCATTCTGAGCTTGGTTCAGACGATACCGTGCCCTGCTGACTCTGAGTTTCAGTGACATTATGACCCAGCAGGTCTCGATCCATCTGTAGATACTGGACATGAACAGGGCCCAGACCCTGGACTGGTTGTATACCTTGCACCGATACCACCTTTGAAGAGCTTTGACTGGGTTGGACAAGGGGCTGTTGAAGCAGAATCATCTGATTGGGCTCAAGAAGAACCTGAGTGCTGGGGACGGTGATAAACTGGGTGTGGGCTGCTTGAGTCTGGCTCTGGGACTGACTATGGTTCTGTTGGTTTTGTTGATTTGGCTCAGGAGATTTGAGTTGGAGAGCATGCTGCTTGAGCTGCTCTGAGCACAGGGGTACATGTGAGGACACAATAGTGGAGTTTGTAGTTTTTGTGTTGGCAGTTGGGCCATTGGCACTGCTTAAATGAATGTGCTGTTGGCTTACAGAACCCATCCTTTCATCCTTTATCTGTGCTGTGCTTGTATGACCTAGTCCCATGAGCTGGTCATCAGAACGTGAATTGCTTCGAATAACACTTTGTGTTTTGTGGTGATCATCCATTTTTGAAACAACATAGATGACATTGTTGTGAGAAGCCATATTGCTATCTGGGACAGAGACCTCCATGGAAGCCTGCTGTAGAGCTTCTAGGTCCTGGAGAGGAAGCTCTTCAAGTTTCTGTTTGCCATATGTTGGCTTTATGTCCTGTACTGAGGATCTAATGTTATTTTGTAAGGCTTGCGCAGCTGAAGAGTAGGTAGGCAAAGATGTGGATAAAACATATTTAAGGGGCTGGGTCTGCTGCTGGGACAGACTGTCATGTGTTTTACTTTCCATTGAAGCTTGCATAAGGGTGTAGTCCATCGCAGAAATTGATGTGGGCAGACTCCGTACACATGTGGGTGGGTAAGAGGAGTTAAGGGATTGTCCTGTGGCGTAGCTTTGTGACTGGGTCACTGCAGCTTGCCCCTGTGACTGAGATGTAAAAGTCACATTTGGGGCACCCTGAGAGTGGGACGTGGGGTAGCTCTCGGAGAGATTTCCTCGACACAAGCTCTGGACCTGGGCTCCATACTGGATCTCCTGCTCTTGGCTCAGCCCAGGAGTAGATGAGTAAACAAGAGTCTGACTAACAGATGCCACATTGTCAGATTGGCTGGAGAGGGAAGGCAGAGTCTTGTAAAGGGAGGGAAGTTTTTCTGTAGTGGAATGGGAGGTTTGTGACTGTGTGTGGGGTGTGATATAGGTCTGAGGCAAACTGTTGGACATTAGGCTAGATAGCTGGACTGCCTGCTGATTAGCAATCACTGAGTTTTGCTTCTGTCCAGGGGAGGAATAACGCTCAGGAGACCCTGCTGTCATGTTCTGAGGGTGGCTTTCTTCATCCCCAGCAGGGAGTGGAGCTAGTTTGGAAGAGCAGTCTTTAGCCTTCTGCAGTGAAGTGGATGAATAAGTTTGTGTTACACAATCAGTTTTGGGTTGTGGGGAACCATTGACTCCTTGAGTGGAATCTGCTCCTGTGGAGGGGCTGCAGGACACAGGGGTCTGACGGGACGGGTCCTGCTGATAGGACACATCTGCTTCGCTGCCAGAGCCAAAGTACCCCTGTAAGGAGTGCTCTGAATTGGGCAACTGCTCTGAGGCCATGTGGCTACTGGAAGGCCTCTGGTGGTGTTTGATCACACTACATTCACGCTGAAGAGCTCTTTCAATAGAGCCTGAGAAAACCGTAGCTCCAAAAGGCTGAGGGGCACCGTGAGGGGTAGGCAGGGCAGAAGGCAGGAGGCTGAACTGGGGTTGTAAGAGGTGGGGTGCTGACTCCTGGGCAGAGCGGTAAGTGGAGGACTGCACAGGCAAAGCTGAGCCCAGAGCAGGGGCAGACAGATGATTGAAGGCTAGGGCAGTGGGAAGCACGGTCTGGCTAGATTTGAGATGCAGCAGGGGATCATGGTGAGAAAACAGGCCATTGGTGGAAGTGCTGAAGGCAGGATCCTGGAGAGCCAGGGAAGGGTTGGTAGCGTAACTCCTGGAGGGGTAGGCACCGGTGTGCTGATAGGATGACAGAGCAGCAGGAGAGGGGAAAGTGGCAGTTGAAGGCAGGGCACCAGTCAAATACAGCTCTGTCGTGGAGGAGTTAGTACCTGCATGGACCAAAGGGACAATATAAGGAGAGGACAGGCAAAGTGTAGAGATATAATCCAAGCAAAATTGTGTGGAAAAAACAGAACTGTACACAAAAACAACAATTTGTGGCAAAACAGTCATTTCCCCTCATATTTTTATGCTAAATTATAGTTCAAATAAAATAGTTTGCGGATTAAATGAGTGGATGTGTCCTCACCAGCAGGCCACGATGGGGGTCTAAAAGGAGGAAGCAACGAGGCACTAACAGGACCAGCCTGAAGGCTTCTTGACTCCATGGCTGATAGGAAGCTCATGATTGAGGTCTCAGGAGTATTACTGCTTGAATCAAGTGTTCCTGGCATTAAAAATAGGAAGAGAAAGATGATCACAGAAAAACCTTGGAATGTGAAACCAAAGTATCTGTCTGACTAGGTGTCACCAGTAAAGTTTGTTGTTGTTTGGCTGAACTAGTTTCTTAAAAACAATATTTATAGCGCCCATAACTCACCTGCTGCAGCAGGAATATGTGATGTAGTGTAGGTAGGAAGCTGGTGCGTGGAAGTGTAGCTTTGCCGCTGGAGGAGCTCTGCATCAAGGTGTGCTGCACCATAACTGGGACTATGAGTACAAACAGACATGCAGTTTTCATGAGAGCTCTCATCGTCACAAACAGCAGCATAGTCCAAGAAAATACAAAAAGTATTCAGATCCCTTTACTATGTGCAACACTTAATTTTAAGTAGATCAAATATCATCAACACTCAGTACCTCATAATGATAAAGTTAAAACATGTTTTAAGAAAGGCTATAGCTTTCGGTTTTACAAAAGCCCGATTGATGGAGAGCTGCAGATCTATGCAGAGGACTTCTGGAGCTTTATTATAGCAACTGTTGTGTTCTTGTTCACTTTCTTGACTGCTGCATTTCTTACTTAGTTACTTACGTTTAGTGGATGGACGACTCTTGTGAGAGTCATAGTTGTCCCATCCTGCTTCCATTTTAAAATGACTGAGGCCACTGTGGAACACTCAGAGCTTTAAAAAAGGTTTTATACCCTTGCTCTAATCTATGCCTTGTCAGAATTTTATCACACACTCCCCACAGTGGTAAGTGTGCAAAAAGCAAGTTTGATTATTCTGAAGTGACTGTAAAAGGCTTCTCTTTGTACACAGAAAGCTCATTTCAAGTGTTGAGTTTGTAAAGCCTTGGCTGTCTACTGTCCACAGTCTCAACGGACCCACACCCTGTTTGCAGAAAAAGCAATAATAGCTCTATGAAATAGTTGAAAAAAATGTGCTAAGTGCAGTTTGTAATATGACTCAACCCACACTTTGAATTCAGACTGAACATTACAGTTTCAAGTGATGTTGTAAAATTGTCCAAACTCCTTGAATGACTTTACTAATGCTGCAAGGGTTCGTACCATACAACAAAACACGACATCAATTTGACCAGGAAAGAACCTGTTTGCCTGTGAATGGTACTAAAACCAAATAAGAATCCATTTAACATTTTGGCAATATTCAGCAAATGTTTGGACACATTACTTTGTGTTCTGTTGCAAGTATTCTGGCAAGTACGTACAAATGCTTATAAAGTCATTTCTCACGTGTAAACATCTAAATGGTTGTCAACACAATACAGGTCACCATTGTTGATGTCCAGAAATAAAACTTGCTTCGGAGGTACTGTGATAAAGTTTATCTGAGCCAAGTAGGAAAAAAGTGAAACATTAGTAATGATACTTATTTTTAATATCTGACAGATGACTTTATATTATTCTGGGATATCTTCATAGGAAACAGAAATAAAATCAGAGGTAATCAGATGCAGTCAGCCTGATCTAAAGTGTTGCCTCTTTGCCAGGAGGTAAACATCTGCAGAAGGAGAATACAGAGCTGAAAGGGATTAATTTGCCTCTTTTCTGGTCTCTTCAACAGACACACACACACACTCACACACCCACACACAGAGACACACAAAAACACCAGGAATCCTTTCTCATGCAACTCTTTACTGCTAATTGACTATAAAGTTGGGAAAAACTAATGCAGCATAGCCAATTATCAGCCGATGAGTTAGTTTCCAGATTGTCTTAATGAAAAGCCACCGCTAATCAGCAGCCACAAACCCTATGTTGTTTGGGTCAAGGCACAAGGAAAGCAGGGGTCATATTAGTTTTACTAAAACGGTAATTAGCACATCCATGGTATTATTTACTCAATTGGTCATTATAACCAAATGCATATGAGAAAGATTAGATTTTTGTTCTAATTTAATATATTTTAAAAGTGCTACTTGTGAGAACAATTTAAATTGTTTTTCGCAGGTTTTTTCACTAAGGATGATGCCCCTTTATGGCTAAAACAGACTGAATACATCTGTCATGGCCCACTTAGTTACACATCTACAACTTTTGCGTTTACATCGACAATGTTTTATTAAAGTGAGTTAAACATATAGTGTACAACAGCTACAATAATGACAAAGTTATATTTGAAATACCATAACTGACATACAGTAACTAGCATTGGTTGCTAGCTGCTGCCTGTGTTGTTTTGGCTTTGAAGAGCACCTGTGGGTCAAGAAAAGAGGCCGATAAAATGCTGCTTTAACACGCCTAGCTGGTCATTAATAGATCTAAAACAACTGTACTCTCTAGTTTATGCTACACAACTCTGTGCCTGGCCACGCTGAAAAAGTGTGCTAGCAAAACTAGCAAGGTGGGAGAGGCACTAACATATGGCTGAGAAACCACTGACAACATCTACGGCTTTGGTCAAATTCCGACATTTCCCTCAACTCTCCCGGTGCTCCCGACAATCACAACCCGCTCTGAACGTTTCTCTCACAGCACAGCTAGGCCCTCCATCACCGAAATTTCCTTCGGAAGGTGACCCGCCCTCTCCTTCATCTCTTACCTTGGCTTGGTACTAGCTGAGCCGCGGTCATAGGCCCACGAAGCTGCGGTCTGTGCTGGTGGAGCCAGCGCGTCCGCAAAGCTGGAGCTCGGGTAGTTCCTGTCCATCATCCGGTGAAAGATCCACTTCCCCTACGGAGCTTCGTGGAGCAGCGGACACACATCGTAGCAGCCCGGGTCCGACCCAGCGACCGAGCCACCGAGGCAGTCCCGTTAAAAAGCGAGGCACGGTCCGTGAAAGCCGCTGTGCCCCGGATAAAGTATCACCTTTCCCTGTGGGTGCTGCGGTTGTTCTTTAGCTCATCTCCGTCCTGGAAGTTAGTCTGCAGCGGACCTGAGTGCTGGAGCTAGCAGGTTAGCTCAAACTTCTCCCACAGCCTCCGAGTGGAAATGTTGCGCTCCGACCACACTACCAGACACACTATCGACTTTTAAAGCGCAAGTGTCGAAGCAGGACCTTAGGACGGATCCCTTCACCACGCGAAAGGAGTCACGTGACCATCCCACGCGAAGTCTCGTTATGTCACGCAGAGGTGGCGCTGTTTTTGAATGGGGGTGACCGTGTTTTATATAAAGTCTGTTGGGGAGACTGGGGTTTAAACATGACTGCAAGTTTTTAACAGTTTTACAAAAATAGTAATTTACTGCTATTTTACATTTTCTTCTGTTATGGTAAAGTACAGTTAATAACTAGTAAAATCACATTAAAATATTAATTTACACATTAGCCAAAACTTACTTACTTACTTAGGCCTTTCACCCCTGCTGGGGCATAGGCCATCAACAGCTGCTCGCCGGTCCTGTGCCAGCGTCTCCAGCTCCCTCCAGGTGTAACCCATCTGCCGGCTGTCTGCTTCCAGGTCTCTTCTCCAGGTGTTCTTCGGTCTCCCTCTTTTTCTCTTCCCTTGCGGGTTCCAGGTCAAAGCTTGGCGGGAGATGTTTGGTGGTTTCCGCAGGGTGTGCCCTATCCATCTCCATCTTCTCCTCCTCATGTCGTCTTCTGCTGGTATTAGCCCAAACTAACACACCATAACTGTCTGTAATGTCCACATCAAAAATCATAGTAATTTGTTCTTTTTCAACATTTCACCATACAACAACACTTTTTAATTTTTTTAGTGGATTTAAATAAACAACAAATATAATTTTACAGATATTTGCCATTATTTGGAGGAAAAATTATGCATGTTAAAGACTGACAGATGGTACATGCATATTTTCCCCTCTTCTGTTAAATTCTAGATAGTATGTAGTAAAATCAGAAAAAATATTAATTCACATGTTGACTGTACACAAACAGGCCAAAACTGTACATAATGTCCACATCAAAAATCAATATTTTTATAAATAGTAATTTGCTCTTTTTCGAAATTATACCCTTTATTACTGTATTTAATCGGCAAAAAATATATATACATTTTACAGATATTTGCCAATGATGCTTATTTTATCTTCATTACTCAATGGGAAAATATGAAAAATGCTATGAATGGGTCTGGTATGAGGCCAACCATTGGATAAGGACATAGTTAAATAAATATACAATGAAATCTATATGGAAAGCCAATGACAACTGGCCTTCCTATTGGTTGTTTGTTCCATAGCTGACTGTCTACAGCAGGGGTGCCCAATCCTGGTCCTTGTGGGCCACTATCCTGCATGTTAAAATTTCACAGTTGCCATTTTTAATATCTACACTTAATGACAAAAAAGTTTCAAGCAAATTAGAGATGGTCGAAAAGGAGGATTTGAGATGGAATGACCCAAATCGTAATTTGTTCATTTACAATGTGTAGCCATAAAATTACAGTTTTTACTGTATGGAAATCTTATACATACACACACACACACACACACACACACACACACACACACACACACACACACACACACACACACATATATAAGAGAACATCTTTCATACTGACTGCAGCAAAAATTAAAAAAAAAATACCATTCCACAAAAATTGAAACACATAAAGCAAACACAATATCTTCCAAAATAATGGCAATATGACTTTTTTGTATATCATTCAGTTTCAGTATTAATGCAGCAGCAGGCTGCTATAAGCTGCAGCACAGGTGTGTCAGGGGGTCTCATAATCATAAATGATTAGACCTCAAGTGATGATATGTGTGGGATTACTGGGATTGCTATGCTTTACAGGTGGTCTGATTATGCATGAATAATGCATCTAGTTCCACCAAAGAATCACATTAACTGAGAAACCATCTCCCTGCTAAGTTTAGTCCTAACTACAAACCAATCACCTTGACAGAACATGTGTCTCCCTTGTGACAGTAATGTTCTAAATATTGCAGTCACACCATCACAGCATAGTTGCCGCTTTGTTTCCTGTATCAGTGAACTGTCAAACATAAAGTATTGGCTTACAGTCAAATTGTGGTGGGAATCGGTCTGACATGAATATTAAGTGTCTCTGACTTGCATACATTTTTGGCAAACAGACCACAAGCTTTCCTTGCAGGCACTGATTTTGTGGCACTGCATTAATTAAGAACTGATTGGGACTGCTTTTTGGGACTTCCTTTTCGTTCTCAAAAGGGAAGTGGTTCCACACAGTGTGACTGTGTAAATAGATTTATGGCCACATAACAATAATAATCAAGAAAACACACACACACACACACACACACACACACACACACACATACACACACACACACTTGAACAGATGAGGCTAACATCCAAC
>OMNN01041487.1:3044-14274 GCA_900302755.1 Chromis chromis
GTTCTGGTCTCAGAACCAGAACCAGGAGGTGGAGGTCTTTATTCTGGTCTCAGAACCAGAACCAGAACCAGGAGGTGGAGGTCTTTATTCTGGTCTCAGAACCAGAACCAGAACCAGGAGGTGGAGGTCTTTATTCTGGTCTCAGAACCAGAACCAGAACCAGGAGGTCTGATGCTTTGTTCTGGTCTCTAACTGGTTTAAAGGGTTTTTAATGCATCACGGCAAAAATAGTAGTTTGAGAAAATATGTACAAAAAGTTTATAACTAAGACAAAGAACTAAATTTATTAAAGAGAATCATAAAATCTTTTGTCCTTTTTGGATGATTTGATTCTATTAGTAGACGTTTTACTGTTTACTGTTGTGATTTGGCATCTTTGTGATAATTGTGTGTGATTTTGTGTCTTTGTGATGATTTTTGAATCTATCAGTTGTGATTTTGAGTGTCTTTATGTGATGATTTCTTGTATTTGTGTGTTGATTTGGTGTCTTTGTGATGATTTTTGTCCTTTTTTGGATGATTTTTGAGTCCATCAGTTGTGATTTTGTGTGTTTTTGTGATGATTTTTGCGTCTATCAGTATAAATTGTGTGTTTTTGTGGTGATTCAGTGTCTTTGTACAGAAGACCAGTTGCTCCACTCCAGAGGTGCTTCAGGCCCCTAACTACACCCGGTTGAACAGCCCATGCCAGGCTACGAACCCGGTCCATCATCATTAACCCTTCATCGGACACAGAGTGAAGCAGCTGGCTCGATGGTTTTTGTCTTTTTGTGATGATTTTTGTGTATCAGTTGTGATTTTGTGTCTATTTGTGGTGATTTTGAATCTTTTGACAAAAGCTTTTACAAAATGATTGAAAAAAAATCACAATTCACTGAAATATCATAAAAAATTATTGTTTTTACAAATTATTCTAAATAATTTAGATGTAGATCAAGTTTGTCCATAATGACTAACGACCTAAATGATTTGAACAAACGTGTCGGCTGCAAAATCTCTGACAACACTTCTTCTAGACTTAACTTTGTTCTAAATGAACATAAATGAACTATTTACAGAAAGAGGAAATTAATGAGCACATTTTAAAAGGTGGACGGGAGAACTTGACCTCGAGATCTGGGGATCAACATAAATATTAAGTTAAATGAACTTGAATTTAGTTTCACATCAACTGATGCAGAAATGTCAGTTTAAATAACAATAGAATAGAATAGAATAGAATAGAATAGAATAGAAAGTACTTTATTAATCGCAGGTCTGGGTCAATATTAAACTGATGCAACGTCGTCATGTCAACCATCAAAACAACGTCTGCAACATTAAAGGTTTATTCAGATCAGTAAATTAGAATATTTCTCAGATCCACATTTTCCATCATTTTCTTACATATTAGAGACCAAAGAACTGATGGAGGAAATAATCCACAGATTAATCAACAGGAAATAATAATCAGTTAAACATTAAACTTTAACTTGAGCCTTAAACACTTTATCTTCTAGAAACTAGTTTGTGAAATGAGAAAGGAAAATGCAAACATCACTGAATGTTTAAATGAAGCCCTAAAAACAGCTGATAGAGCAGATTATTACCGACATCAGTTTGTTAATAAACTCTTCTTCTTTCTGTGAGGACTTCTGTCCCTCCAGGCTTCCATACATTCAGATCTGATGGTAAATACACTTAATTTATTTCTCTGTCTTCTAAGAGACCACTGACATCATTTTATACTTAATATTTAAAGTGTTGTGATCTTAGTGAACTCTTGTTGTTGGAGTTAGAGATAAAGCACTTCCATGGAGGTAAAAGCTTCCTCTCAGACCTCCTGTTGTTCAGCTCAGCAGCCTCGCCTCAGAGATGGAGTTAATTAGGCTGAAAGTCGTGCAGGAAAGTCGCTAAAGCCGCGGCTCTCGGCTGCTTATCTGTCAGGTGTGAACAGGTATTTACTCCAGCTGGGAGAGACGCCGCCTCAGATGCTAACGTGCTAACGGAGGATTAGCGGCGGGGCTCCGTCAGCCTGGTTTCACCGGAGGCCCGAGTCAGGAGACGATCTGTCGGCTGGTTAAAGCGACTGGAGACGTTCTCTGAAGGTTCTTTATAGCAGCTGCTGTGTTCTGGAGGGATTCCAGTATCACAGAGCAAATCCCAATAATCGATCAATAACCTTCTACAACCAGAGTTTAACTAGTCTAAACCCTCTAAACACTGTTTTAATCCTTCTGTGGACGAAAAAGCAGCACAACGGGATGCAAAATGCTCACAGATGGATGAAAAGAACTGCACAAAGATGCAAATGAGCAAAAACTGATGCAAAATGACGACAAATGAAAACAAAATCAAAGGAAAACTAAATAAACCACAATGAGATGCAAAAAAAGCCAAAGAAGATGTAAAATGACTAAAGAGATGCCAAACGACCACAAAAAGAACAAAATAAGCACAAAGAGACGCAAAATTACTAAAAACAAAAGCAAAATGAACTCAAATGGATCCAAACAACAAAATAGACTCAAAATCATCACAAACTGATAAAAAAACAGAATGAAAGGAAATAAAATGACCACAAAACGAAGCAAAATCAGCACGAAGATGTAAAATGAGCACAAACGTATCCAAAAAGGAGAACAAAGAGGTGGAAAACCGCTTTAACTCAGGGAGCTAAACGGTAGCTAAACGGTAGCTAAACGGTAGCTAAACGGTAGCTAAACGGTAGCTAAACGGTAGCTAAACGGTAGCTAAAGGGTAGCTAAAGGGTAGCTAAAGGGTTAGGGTTTGGGTCTGTTTGTGCTTTTTAATATATTTCTGGCTCCTTTGCTGCCAGATTTGATTTTATTTCATTTTATTTTGTAGAAACAGCAACAATCTTATCTAAATATCACAAATACTTGAAGCCATCTAGACAACCCTCATCTTACTGCTTCCTTTGATTGCTGCTCCTCAGAGGATGAACCGTCCTCCTGAACCTTCTGAGCCGACGTTCAAACCAGTCCAGCTGATCCACTACGTGACGGACTCCCTTCAGAAGTCGTCTCTAAACGAAGCCTTCAGTCACGTTCCTCTGACAGAGTTAAGTGAAGAGGAAGGATGAGGATGAACCCCCCCCAGATAGCATCGGCCTCCACAGCACAGAAAATGGCTGCTCTTAATTCTGCTTTTATCTGCCGCCAGTCGTGGTCTGAATATTTGTGCGTCTCTCTGCATGTTCTCTGCCTGTAAGTCTTTGTGGAGGATTTTGTTAAATTATACGGCGGCTGATAAAGTCACTGTGCAGCTTTAGGAAGTTAAAGGAGACGGACCGGGTGGAGGGAGACTTTGAAGAGCAGCTGGAAGATTCGGTTAATCCACTCGGCAGATTTGGAGGCACAAAGAGAGACGAGGAGGACGAACGGAGGCCGACTTAAACCTTCCTGCTCCTCTTCCTCTTCCTCCCTTTCTTCTCTCCGGCGCCATCGTGTCGCTCGCTGCTTGAAGGAGGCTTTACTGAGGAATTTACACACTGAGAAAAGAAGAAATCAGCACCTTAACAGGTCATTCAGTCCATTATGGAGCTCTGGATCCGTACAGCTGGAAAGAATCAGGCGACTTTAAAGCAGCTTCACAGAACTCAGCTGGATCAGTGAACCGGTTCTGAACTGGACTCATTGATGCAGAACCAGTCGCACAAAATGACAACGAACCCATGCAAAGTAATGACAAACTGATGCAACACAACCACAGAGAGACGCACAATCACCACAAAAGACCACAAAAGACCACAAAGAGACACAAAAGACCAGAAGGAAATCAATCAAATTCTATTTGTTGAGCACTTTTCATACAAAACGCAACACAAAGTGCTTCACATGTTAAAAAATTCACATTCATATTAAAAACACACACACACACACACACACACACACACACACACAGACACAAGCTAGCAGTGCAAAGTTAACAACAGTCCTGATAATGGCTACTGATGAACCAGGAGAGCAAACACCATCCTAGGGGGTCGTCCACATCGGCTACAGGGGGCCCGCCACAGGGACCCCGACCCAGCTGGATAGGAGCCCAGACCACGGTCAGGGAACCACAGTGCAGGACTCCCACCATCCAGACCAGAACAGCAACAGTCTCTGCGGCCCTGAGGCCCTCCGGCAGGCTGTTCCACTATCGTGGGCCATAGTGACAGAACCAGACAGAACCATAAGTCCTCGTTCTGACACCAGGAACCCTTAGAAGGCCGGACCAGAGGACCTCAGGGACCAGAGGACCTCAGGGACCAGAGGACCTCAGGGACCAAAAGGGCTCAGAGCATAAAAGCAGGTCAAATAAATAAGAAGGCCCAAGACCATTAAGACATTTAAAAACTAATAATAAGACCTTCAAATCAGTCCTGAAACACGGGGAGCCACTGCAGCGATTCTAAAACAGGTGTAATGTGCTCCAGCTTTCTGGTCTTCGTCAGAACTCTGGAGTAGCTGAAGGCTGGTGATACTAGAGAAGACCAGAGAGCAGGGCTTTACAATAGTCTAGATGACTGGAGATAAGAGCATCAGCACCTCCCTGCTGGCCTGAGAGAGAAACAGAAAATGCAAAATGATGCAAAGACAAAGTATCGGCAAACGGATGCAAAATTATAGAAAATAAAAATAAAGTGATGCAAAATAAGCACAGACACAAAAACAACCACAAACAGATGCAAAATTACAACAAGGAGGCGCAAAACAAACAAACATGCAGATAGAAAATGATGACAAACTGATGCGAGACGAAGCAAACACAAACTGATGCAAAATCACCACAAAGTACCAAGAACTGATGCAAGATAACAACAACAGATGTAGAATGAGCACAAAGAGACACACAGAATGACCATAAACACATAAATGATGACAAACTGATGCAAGACAACAACAAAGTGACGCAAAATGAGCACAAACTGCTGCAATAAAACCACAAGGCTACACAAAATGACCACAAAGACTCTTAAAACAAACATACAAATGCAAAATAACGGCAAACTGATGCAAAACAGCCACAAAGACACAAAATGACCACAAAGAGACACAAAGAGACACAATCAGATGCAAAATCACCACAAATTGCCGTGAAATGAAGCAAAATGAGCACAAAAAGATGTAAACTATGTGCAGAATTAGCACAAAGTGACCCAGAGGCTGCAGAAGGACCATAAAGTGATGCTTGACTTCAGTCTTCTACTTTGTGTTTACCTCCTCTGGACTCTGGAGGTTCAGTGATTCTCATCAGTCCTGCAGCCGATCCTCCGTCCTGCTGCTGGAACAAGATATAAATTACATCCATTGAATTATAAAAATGTTCATGTTTCTTAGCAGACAGACTTTCTCCCTTCTTCTTTCCTCCAACACAATTAATATGACGACTTTGAAATAGTAACCAGAGTCTGACTTTCTTCCTTTTTAATTCCTCCCTCTCCAGTCCACGTCTGATGTCACGGCTGGACTTTTTGCTTCCGTCCGTCTGCAGCAGAAGAAACTGAAATATGAGTCGTGTAATCACTGCGAGGGAGGAATGAGGCTGCAGAGTTCACAGCTTCTTAATTAGTTTGCAGTATATGTGTAATTATTCCTGCATTTTTAAATTCACTTAAGGCGCCGCTCCCCTTCTCCTCTCGCTTCATTTTTAAGGATCTGGTTCAAGGATGTCCTGCAGTTACGAATCAATCCCGCATTAGGCCCAGAACGCTCCACGTAATTACAGCCGGCGTCTTTCTTCTCCACTGAGGAATGAACGGACGTATGGATTTAAAGCCAGACGCCATTTTTAGATTCTGTTCTTTCTCCTCATCAGTTAAAAGAAAAGCTGAGAGTTTGTCTCTTTGTTAAGAATAAAGAAACAGTGCAGTCAGCGGCTAACAAGGCAGAAATGATCCACAGTGCATTTATTAAAGATCTTATTTTCCTAAAGTGATGCAAAGTCATCATTAAAAGATGCAAACTGATCAGAAATGATGTCAAATATCACAAAAGACCAGAAATGGATGCAAAACAATAAAAAAGTGATGCAAAATCATCAAAGACATGCAGGACAGCCACATAGGGATACCAGATAATGATGCAAACTGACCACAAACACACAAAAGACCGACACACAGAAATGATGACAACCAGATGCAGAACAACCACAAAGTGATGCAGTCCTCATTAACAGAAGCAAAAACATCTGAAAAAAGGTAAAAAATTATGAGAAATGATGCAAAATGACCACAAAATGATGAAAAAACACCACAAACATGCAAAAATGGCATCAAAGAGACAAAACTGATGCAAAATAACAAAACAAAAAAAGGTAAATTACAACAAAGGATTAAAAAAAAGGACAAACAACTGAAAAATCAGCACAAAGACACAAAATTGCCTCAAAGTGATGCAAAATGACCAGAAACATGCAGAACAAGAAAAACGAGATGAATCAGCAGAAACAGATGCAACACCAGAGCAGCGGCTAACGAGGTACAAATGATCAGAGTTCATTTATTCAGCCTCAACACAGAAATTCAATTCAATTTTATTTATATAGCGCATATTTACAACACATGTCATCACATAGCGCTTGAGGCCACAAAAACAGGCTTCAGGCCTGAACCGAATCAGGCTTCAGGCCTGGTCCGAACCAGGCTTCAGGCCTGAACCGAACCAGGCTTCCGGCCTGCACAACAACAACAAAAAACACAACAAAGAGACACAAACAACCACAACCAGCTGCTAAAACAACAAAAAAGGACACAGAAATCTGGATTTTTATACATTTCTTTTGCATTTAGGAGAATCCGTGTGTTTTCTACACCAGTGTTTTCTACACCAGTGTTTCTACACCAGTGTTTTCTACACCAGTGTTTCTACACCAGTGTTTTCTACACCAGTGTTTCTACACCAGTGTTTCTACACCAGTGTTTCTACACCAGTGTTTCTACACCAGTGTTTCTACACCAGTGTTTCTACACCAGTGTTTCTACACCAGTGTTTCTACACCAGTGTTTCTACACCAGTGTTTCTACACCAGTGTTTCTACACCAGTGTTTCTACACCAGTGTTTTCTACACCAGTGTTTCTACACCAGTGTTTCTACACCAGTGTTTCTACACCAGTGTTTCTACACCAGTGTTTTCTACACCAGTGTTTCTACACCAGTGTTTCTACACCAGTGTTTCTACACCAGTGTTTTCTACACCAGTGTTTTCTACACCAGTGTTTCTACACCAGTGTTTTCTACACCAGTGTTTTCTACTCAGGACAGATCTGTGCACTTCCACTGCTGTATTTCTTATTTATTCTCCCCTTTCTGCTGCTGGAACTCTGCAGATTCCCCGGCTGTGGGATTAATAAAGGATTATCTTATCTTATCTCACATTTATGGGTTCTGCCTTTGAACCCTGACTTTTATTAAACATTTCTCCACATTTATCACCTCCATTTCCCTCCTTCCATCCTTCACCCTCCATTTTTTATAATCTCTCTTTCCCCTCTTATATTTCCTTCCCTTTCCTCTCCATCTTCTCTTTTCCTGCATCCATCCTCCTCCTCCTCCTCCTCTTCCTCTCACCTCCATCATGTCTTCTTCCTCCTCCAGTGAGCCTCTGTAATGTAATTTACTCTCTTTCTGCTGCTGTTTTTCTGGATCTCGGTGTTCATTAATAACCTGCTCAGAGCGACCGGCGGCTGTTTGGACCCTGCAGCTTCTAACAACAACACAAAACACAAGCGGCTCCTATTATGATGCCTGTTGTTGTTTAATACGACTGTATTCTGCAGCGATGTTCACATGAGGACACTTGTTGTCGCTGGAAGTAAATGCAAACATATTTTAGAATCATATGATGACAGATTTAAGAAAAACTGCTGTGTGGTTTCTCAGCTGAAGACTTCTGATTGTGAAAACAGCTTCTGGAAGTTCTGGTTCCTCTTTTCTTTTCTGCAGCTGAAGGTTTCCCAGCAGAGTTTTCCAAATCTTCTGACTTCTGGTAAACTACTTAAAACCAAATGAACATACTTAGTGTCATTGTCATGCTCTGGTTCTGCTTCAAAATGGAAAATCAAACGCTGTTCTGCACTAAACCTGCCTCCCAGGTGCTGCAGCGTCATGTTAGTGACAATAAGCCAAATAGACAAACTTCTGTATCAGTGTGTCTGAGTTTAGGCATTTAAACAGTGAGACAACGCTGCCACCATCGGGTCTGACTGTGAATTACAACACTGCCTTCTATAGTGTTATTTCAGTAAACTTATAAAAACTTAGGAACCTTCGACCAAAGCAACACTTTAGAAAAAGAACAACAACAATCATTTCTGATGTTTTGACTTTAGAATATCATTAAGTACAGACAGTTTGAGGAATAACTGTCAGAGTTTATGTAGTTTTTGATTCCAGATATTAAATCATTTCCATTTTATCAGAATAACAGAAGAATGGAACCTTGTCTGGTCAAACTTGTCACACATCAGATTCTACTGATGTTAGAGCCTCAACAGTTGGAGACCAAAGACTGTATTTTAGTAGAAAACTTGGATTGGAGTGTCCATAGAAAACCAATGCTTTATTATTCTGATCTGCTGACAACTATTTTGTCTGTCTCCAAAATACCTTGAAACTTTTCCAAAATGGTCCAAAGTGGATCAAAATTGGTCCAAAACTACAAAAAAAATTGTTCCAAAAGACTCAACGTTTGTCAAAAATGACTCAACAGTTGGTGAAATGTCGACCAAAGACTGTATTTTAGTAGGAATATGGATCCATCCATATCAAAACATTTAAACAGTTCAAACCAGACGAGGAAGTTCTCTGAAGACACAAAACGACCAGACACAGATGCAACATTCACACAAAATGATGAACAACTAGAAGAAGACACAAACTGACAACATGGAAATGACAAAAGGCAGAAATCATCAAAGTGATGCAAAACGACAAAGAGAAACGAAAAGAAGAGACAGATGCAAAAATATGTGCAAAACGACCACAAAGTGATGGAAGATCAGCAAAAAGACACAATATGACGACAAAATGATGCAAAACATCAGAAATGAAGCTAAATTTCACAGAGTGATGCAAAAGTTGATGCAACAACGAGACACAAAACGACCAGAGACACAAAACGACCAGAGACAGATGCAAAAAGCAAAATTACCATAAAGTCGCCTGAAATAGAGACAAACTGGTGCAAAACGACTGCAAAGAAACACAAAATGATGACAAACAGATGCAAAATCAGCACAAAGACACAAAATTACAACCAAAAGATGCAAACTGACGACATAGAAATGCAAAATGGCTACAAAGTGATGCAAAACAAGACACAAAACGACCAGACACAGATGCAAAAACACAAAAAGTGATGCAAAATTTGCACAAAATAATGAACAACAACTAGAAGAAGACACAAACTGACCACATAGAACTATCACATGGCAGAAATCAGCTCAAAGACACAAAACTATCATAAAAAGATGCAAAACGATCAGAGATGACACATGATGCGTTCAAGGCTGAACATCTGCTAAATTTATCAGCCTGAAACTGTAAAAACAAAGAAACGTCCGAACAGAAAACTTTTGGAGTTTAAATAATAATTCAATAAAATATACACTTACAGGACCTTTCTAGGGTTAGGGTTATGTATTATACATATATAGGGTTATATAATGCAGCCACATATTTCCTGACTCCTGTGTTTCACCTTAAGGACACTTTAATTCCTCGGCTGCTTGCTTTTTGTTTTTTTTTCGTTGGTTTTTCTGTCGATAAAGTTAAACTTGCATAAATGTTTATTCAAAAATTACTGGGAAAGACGTTTGTCCTTGTCTCTTCATCAAATGCAGCCGTCTCTCGTCATAAAAGCGACTCTGACAGTTTGTTTTTCCAACATTTTCAAAGCTCTAATGCGAACTGAGGGGGTGATCAGTTTGTTCAAGGTCTTCCTGCAAAACACCTGAACCTTCTTTGTTTGGTCTGATTCTGACACGCCGACGGTAATGATGCTGCCATTCAGGAAATGGAAAAACATCAGCCCAAGCTTGAGGCGGGTTTGTGCTGCGTTCACAGAAACCTGGATTTACTTGAACGTATCTCCGTCTGTCCTCTGAAACATGTCCCTCTGCTTCCGCTACATTCTGCGATCCGGGCGTCTCTCAGAAATCAATTTGTTTTCCAGTTTGCTGTTTATTATTTTTCCTTTTTAAGAGTCCGGCTGAGAGACGGATGACAGACTGTCACACGGCTTTGGTTTTAAAAGTGCATTAAAGCTGCTGCAAGGCTGCACCGTCATCAACATGCCTCCAGTGATTTTTCTGAACAGAATAGTAGAAAACTTTCCTCTCCTTCATTTGAGCAGGAGTTTGTATAAATGCTGTCAAAGTACAAAGACGGGAGCATCGTGAGAAGCGAGTGTTGCCGGATCGAACCCAGACGAAACCACGGATGAGAATGTGGATATTGATTGTTTCTTTTATAAAAGAAGGAATGAAAAAGCAGCTGAGTCTCATTTCCACTGCATGTTTTAATTGGGCAGAGCTCAGGTTGGTTCTGGAGGCTTTTTGTGGGTTAGGGTTTACATGAACCTGAGCAATCAGATGGTTTAACAGCAGAACCAGAGCAAGAAGATGATGATGGATCTCATGAACCTGCTGCCAATAAAATACACATGAAGATATTCAGGACAGATTTGCTGCTCATGAATCCAGAAGACCTGATAAACTGCTAAAAACAACAACTGAGCATCTAAAGAGCTGAAGGAAAGAAAAGAGGAACCACGACTTCTAGAAGCCGATGGAGGCGAAGAGAATCAGAACCAGCCGTCCAACAACCACGAGGACTGTGGTTACTAGTTTGAAACAAAGTCCTTGATCACTAGTCTCCTTCTACTAACTCCTTCAGAGGAGTCATAGGGGTCTTGGTGGCCTCTCTCACTAGTCTCCTTCTTGTATCTCCTTCAGAGGAGTCATAGGTGTCTTGGTGGCCTCCCTCACTAGTCTCCTTCTACTAACTCCTTCAGATGAGTCATGGGTGTCTTGGTGGCCTCCCTCTCTAGTCTCCTTCTACTAACTCCTTCAGATGAGTCATGGGTGTCTTGGTGGCCTCCCTCACTAGTCTCCTTCTAGTACCTCCTTCAGAGGAGTCATAGGTGTCTTGGTGGCCTCCCTCACTAGTCTCCTTCTTGTAACTCCTTCAGAGGAGTCATAGGTGTCTTGGTGGCCTCCCTCACTAGTCTCCTTCTTGT
>OMNN01041490.1:0-12674 GCA_900302755.1 Chromis chromis
ATAAGAATACTACTGCTTTCACTGATTTGTCTTGACACTTGGCAGCTTGTGTATTCATTGCAAAGGAGGCAGAATTCTTTCAATTTCAATATATTATTTCCACTCTAGTCTACAAGTTGTTGACAAAGTAAATAGCAAGACATTTTTATAAGGCGTTAGTGCAGCCCAAAGCAAGGCGAAGAAGTGAATATTTTACATAAATCTAAAGTTGGAGCTTGTTTTGCTGTCTCAAAATGGCCATAACAACAACTATAACTAGAAAAGCACTCAGAGAGCGCAGACCTCCGCCAAGCAGCTCATGTCCACCAATTAGGGCTGGTCCGAATAGCAATTTCTGTGCTCCAGATATTCAGGTCCAGTTAATGATGAATATCTGAATATTCGGCTTGTGGGGGTGGGGGATGTGAGGCGCTAAATGCTAAAAGTGGAGCTGCAGCCATGGATATTCAGGTCTAATTAATGATGAATATACGTTTTTTGGGTGGGGGGTGGGGATGGGGGGGTCGGGGGGGCACCAAAATTTAATCACATGTTCGTTGTCACATTATCAACATTTCCTGAAAATTATCATGGCTGAACCTGCGCTCTGACCCCAACTGGGACATGTGGAAGGAGAATTTCATAGAGCTGTAATGCATTTTTAAAAAGTTTTTTTTTGGCCTTTTCATGCCTTTATTAGAGAGGACGGGACAGTGGATAGAGCTCAAACCCGGCACAGCCGCTACTCCTCTGCACGTGGATCACGCGTCATAAGCGCTATGTGACGATATGTTGTAAATATGCGCTATATAAATAAAATTGAATTGAATTTAATTGAACCGCTAGGCTATTGGGGCACCCTGTAATGCATTTTTGACAAATAAAGGTTTCTTGTAGGCAATATGACAAAGAACCTATCATGAAATAAATGTGATGGTTGATTTTATGCATTCTGGTTTATATTGTCCAGCATACTTTTTTTTTTTTATGTGTGTATATATATGTGTACATGCATTCACTGTCAATGCATGAAGCAGTATACCGTATATACAGTGAGGCACACTGTACATGTGTGGATGTTGGGGTGGTGGATGTCTGTATACCACATATAATGCAGACAGGTGTAGTGTTTTGTTTTCACTGTAGTGGTGTTTTAATTACCTAATTTGCTATACTGTCATCATATTTTATTCAACATATCCGTGTGACCCTAATAACACCATTATTGTCATGTGCAATTGTAGAAAGCATAGATTTTATATTAGGTTTCTGCAAAACTGTCAATATTGAATCAGTGTTTTTGTCTTGCCTGGCTGATATGGTCCTTTGGTTCTGCATGTAGGTACTGTGAAATCCTTTAAAAATCATGGCTAGATTCACCTAATCCGTCCAATAAACTTGAAAGTGAGTGCGACGTGAATCACATTTCTTAGATACTAAACTCATGTTACCATTTGGGAATTTGTAAGTATAGCTGCTGAGGTCCCTGTGGAAACACTGCTTAGAAAGGCAGAGTATATTAAGTCTGTCTGTCTGTGATGAAGCTGCAGTAACTATAGTCATGCATTCCAGGCTGCCTATCAACATCCTGCAGGGTATTTTATCTGGCAAGTCCCATATTGAAATAAATGTATCACAAATGTCTCTGGTTCCCATGAGAATTGGCGGCAGTAGGATGGAGGTTTAGGGGGTAATGTAGCGTAGCGCCTTGTTATTGAGCTGAAAGACTGGGCCTTTTGCATTATGTAACATTTATTTTCCTTCCTCTCCATCGCTACCTCCCTGCTGAGAAGTAACCCTTCTGTTGACTCATCAAAAAAATAAATAAGTCTCTTAACGTGCCATTCTTTCAGATGCGGCATGTTTACGTTCAAGCACCACTTCTGCATATTGTGAGAATTATTCAGTGTCTACGTGAATGTTTGAATTGGATCTGCATAATCCTGCCTTCACATGTCATCTGCTGAGATGATGTGCACAACTTATTAGAAATCTCACAGGTTACAGTATGTTATCACACACACTGTTTGTAATGTGACTGCGGGTATTCGTGCATCGGACGTTAATTGGATATCACGTATGTTCCTATAGTTCGGGATTTCATTTCAGATCTCTTTCATTGTTCTTGGCTGTCAGCACATTTAACCTGCCACAAGCTTCTTTGCAAGCACAATTCCATGTATCGGAAGGTGGGACAGCTTTGAAATAAGACTTTTAATTGACTACTTCTCTCATTCTCCCTCTCTACATTTGGAACAGAACTAATGTACACTTCATTGGGCTTCTGCCATCTGTTTTACCAGCAGTATTTTAAGTAGGCAGAGAACAAACACAACAAATACTGTGTGTATGTCTGTACTCTTGGAAGTAACCATGAAGGCACAGTTTGATTTTAAAAATCTGTGATTGCGACAGTGTCTTCTTTCAAGATGTCATCGTTGTACAAACTAAAAGTCATTCTGTTTGTCATTAACATATGATTTGCTTGTATTCCGTTGCTGCATTGTCCCTCCTCTGCGGTTTAACACATTTCCATATGTTTGAGTATTTGTATAGGCAAAACCATTAGTGTGAGAGTTTTGCTGCCTGCTGACAATCTTGTACCCACATTATGCCTCATCCTTGTCAGAAGTGATGCACTGGGAGGAGCACATTACTGCTTTGTCTTTGCTCTCACAGCCCCCATCTCGACAGTTAAGCTGCACTGACACATTTCCCTTTTTGTTTTACCTTCTAGTATGAGTGTCAGAGAGGACAGCGTCCCAGCTTGTCACCTAAAGAACCAAAGAAGAGAGCATATTTTATGAAGTTGACATGCCTGCTGTCATGGAACCAGTGTGACATTTAAGTACTAAAATCTACATTATCCCCCCGCTGCTGCAGCAGAGAACAAAGCATCTGTGATATGAGCTTTAACTCAGGATAAACACAGTGGCACATACTTACCATGACATCCGGTGAGAATAATATCCTTTAATCAGTATGAATCAGTGCCAGTGGCCTTTATTTATTTATTAATCATGAATAGCAGGTAGCCTAATAGATAGTCAAATGTGAAAGAGCCAAAGCTTTTTCCTATGCTATCTGTGAATGTAGTCAAAGTTCAATGATTATTTCAAGGGAGCTCTGTTAGTGCCAGAGGATATTTAGAGAGAAATACATGTCCTCCCAATAGCTGTATGTATTATGCTTTAACCATGGTCCTCATTAAAGATGCCTCCGAGCTAAAGAAAAAAAAATGACTTATTTACTGGCTTATGATCAATTGATTTAGCCTATGGGGCCAGCACAGCAATTTGGGCCCTGTAACTCATTACATCGTGTGAAATATATATATAAAGGCAAAGGTCAAGGCTTTTCACTGAAACTATTATAATTTAATGGAGGCTCCAAAGCCATTGATGTAAGACCTACTCAATTTTATCTGAAAGACATACAGTATGGTTAGTTTGCAGCATCATCGACAGTATTCCTTCAGTGACTGTAAAACAACAAAACAACTAAAACTCTAGAGGTCCCAGACCGATTTATTTGAAATTATTAATGTAGATACTCTGAAAAATAGAAAAATACTCTCTATATTTACCCCTGTCACTGTTATGCAAGTCCTCCAAATCAAATGTTGTTCCCTAATTTGGAGCCTCCACCCAGTTTAGGATTTGGATAAGCTTGGGAACAGTTACTGCTGGTACATAAAGTTGCTCATACTGATGACCTGAACAGAGGATAATCACCAATTACTCTATGCTGGTCCCAGGCAGATAGACAAAGTTGGCAACTGGCTTGGGAACATTAAACAACTAAAGAGCCAGATATTTCCCTTAGGAGTATGTGTGGAGCAATTTGCATTCCCTTGTTATTGAATAGTGCTATATAAATCGGCATATAAAATATATGCAAGCATGTTTGTCATAATAACTTTGTAAGTTTTCAAGATTTGTTCTTCGTTGGCAACACTGAGAGTCAGTAGAAGGTGAGAGGAGGCTGGATGCTGACGGCATTCGTGTTAAAGTCATGCGCTCAAACAAATGAGCAATTTTATTGTTTTTCTTCTGAGGACAATCTCTTTAAAGCATAGCTTCACTTTTTTCCCTTAAAACAATGCTGACATGCCCCTCTGTACACTGAAAGGTTTATTGGATGCAGTAATTGGTCCTCCTGTCCACAATGAGATCCCTTCCTAAAGCAATTTCAGTGTAGGTGAATTCCACACTGCTCATTTTGTGCAAAAAAACTACAAAAAAACACATTCAGTTCAGCAAAAGCAATAGCATTATACTAATCAAATCTCTCTCTCCCTCCAAGTCCTTTTTTAACATTTTAAATATAAAAGCAGCATCAAAGGGATGGTACCACAAAGACGTAAATATCCTTTAAAATTGCTTTGCAAGACAGAGTCCGTACACCACATGCCCAGACATTTGTTAAAGACACCTTATATTATTTGTCAGTTAAGCTTTATTTATTCAGAGAATCTCATTGAGCTCAAGATGGCTTTTGCAAGAGACACCAAAAAATCAATAACATACAGTATGTACCAGATCACAGCAATGAAATTCACTCAAAGCAGGTGGTTTGAATGTTGTGGCTGACTAGTGTGTGTTGCAGTTCATTGCAGTTCATTCCAGTAGTAAGCCACACAGTACCAGAAACCAGTCTGCTCCAGTTCTGAGGAACTTTGTCAACCCCTCCTATGATGAGGTGTCATGGATATTAGCTCCAGGATGCTAAATATCATATATATGGCAGCTTAGAAAGCAAAGTCTTATAAATGAATACACAGGTATGCTTATGTTTGAGATGCCAGTGCCAACCTTTTCATATAACTGACAGTGGTGAGTGTGATAGTGTTCTTGTGAAATGAATCAAATGGCATCATAGAAGACAGCATATGATGCTTTAGTATATATGTGTATGTGTGTGTGTAATATAACATTATATATACAATATATATATACAATTTTTCCACTTTTGTATAGAAACATGCTCTGATTTAGTATGTGACAAGGTCTTTGTGTGTGTGTGTGTGTTTTTTTTTTTTTGGCCTTTTATGCCTTTATTGAGAGTGACAATTGAAGAGCAGCAAATGCAGCAAATGGCCATGAGCTGGAATTGAACCAGGGCTGCTGCAGCCTGTACATGTACATGTGGTGCATGCTTATGTACTCGCAACGAGTATGTGACAAGCCTGACTGAAAATTTGCAGTTTTGTAGCGAGGTGGGGTCACAGTTGAAATGATGAAAAGAAAAAAAACAAACAGATTAAAATCTTCCATGTTTCTTTCATCGATAGTGTTATATCATTTGTTTAGGATATGTTAAATTGTTAGAGACATTAGCTTACAGGCCCAAAAATGGTGTATGGATTGAAGATTTGCAGTGCAGGGACGCAGTATGAGTTCAACATGATGCCTTGATAACAACTGATTCAGGCAAACCTACACACAACTGTGTTTCGTTTTTGGAAGAATACCATCATTAAATACAAGACAGTGTATTATACTCTAAATGAGATCATTATTCTCAGTGAATATTGGTTTTAGCCTCTACAACTATGTATTGTATGTATTATTCATTTGATGTTGGCCCCGGAACATTTAGATTATAACATTTGCATAATAGTTGGTCACAAAAGTATCTCTATTGACTAATTATGTCGCCGTTTTCCAATTAATGATAAATTGGCCTTTTTTTAAGCTTTTTTGTACAGTTTCTCTGAAGTGTAGCTTTACCACATTGTCCTGAGGGTGCTCATTTCTCTTTGCAGACTGATTGTATTGATTCTTTGCTGTGCGGTACAGCTGGGATGTCACGGATGCCCACACCTGGCTTTATTCCATTGTGCAGTGGAATGTAACTTGGAATTTTTTTTCTGGGAATAGATTTGACAGAATACCCAACATAATATACAGCAAATAATAAGCCAGCGCACACAGGGAAAGAGACTCTCTGCGCATGATTTTGCTCTCACTGATTGCATGTAGTGCATGCAGCATGTAGCCAATAATATTCATTTACATTTCTGAGGTGGGTGACTGAAACCTTGTATTATGCAGGAGAAAAACATTCATTTCTAATGTTAATGCAACCGAGGAGAGATAATACTTAAGGATTTGACATCAAGACAGATTGTCAAACAAGTAATTTCTTCAGTGTCACTAGAATAACCTTCATGTATATATATAAATTGTGCCTTTTTTAATGTAATGCACACACAAATTGCAAATCAACATGTGTGTGCAAACATTTATGGAGTCATATATTTATATATTTACTTCTGCTTTTATTAAACCCGTCTTGTGGGAATATAGTGAAGATTACCATCAGAAAAAAAAGCCCAAAGGAAATGAAATACAATACATTTATGCCTTTAATAGACCTAATAATACTGTTGCCATATCATGTCTACATCGCTTTGTTTATACTTGCATAGCAGCTCCACTAACATGTGCAGTTATACAGTGATTTCTTTCAGTAATGTATTGCTCCAAATGTGAAATTCACTAATCCTATTACATTTATTGATCCCGGCAGTGCTATGATACTTCATTGCATGATTCAGCTTGTTCTTTGTGTGACATGTTTGATGGAATTGTTCATGGGAAATTATTGTCCATTTTGACTCAGTGGTGAGATGGGTTGGGGTGTGTTATGTTGGAGAAGAGGGCGATGGCTGGGTTCCAAAAAAGACAGAAAAAAAAGAGAGAGATTCCAGTTAGGCCAACACTGTTTTGTTGTTGTTGTTTTTAAAGATGTTGGTTTGCTACCCCCTGGCCACGTTCAGGTTATGTTCAGAATGAACATGACAACTTGACTTTGAGGAGTGCTGCATGGAGTCAGCAGGGCTAAATACCACCAAACTCGGCTAGATACTCAAACCATAATGTTGCTTTATTTATTTATTTGTGTGTTTCTTTCTTTCTATGTGGTGTGTTTGGAATCCAAGCTCTGGAAATGGTGCCAGAGCTTGGCTAAGTAGTGATCTTTCCAATAAATCTTTGAAAATGGGCATGTTTGTTTTACATTTCCTGAGTAACTACAACACTGCCAGTAAGTTGGCTTTGAAATGAAAGTAACTTTTAGCCTTTACATCCTCAAATGCCTATTTGAGGATGTTCACATTTTTTCTGACAGTGGCCAACAGTGTTGGACAAGTAGCCAATTCAGTACAAGGCAGTAACACAGATAAGGCAGCCAAGAAAACATACAAACATGGCATGACGTACACATTTTCCCATCAGGGAGATATCTAGCTTAAACTGTGCCCTGACTGCTTCTTAGTAGCTTCATTTGATAAATAAGGAGTTACATGTTAGCTCATTGTACGATTGATGCTCAGAGAGTCGCCAACCACTATACATTGTCAATCAACAAAGGCACATACGTGTTTCTTTGAACATACTAATAATCAAACATTTAATCCTATTGTAATATAGGACGTTTGTTTCTCTCTGTGCAGGGCCTCAGTCCTTGGAGGTTGTGACTTGTGAAAAATATTGCCTCTGTGTCTGGGGTCAGACAAATACAGCAAAAATATGCTCTTTTGGCTGAGTACAGCATTTCAAATGCCAAGGATGTAAAGGTCACACAGGAAAATAATTCTTTTAAAGAGCCTTTCCTGTTAGGACCACTGCGCCTTTTAAAAGGAGAACATGCTGGGGAGAGCTTTGTTTTACGTTTGGTCAAATGAGACTGTGGCGGTAGTAAACTCTGCTCTTGTTTACCTTATTGCACTTTATCAGCCTTTGTTTTTGCAGCTCACTTTGTTGCCATGGAGCCACTGAGAGTCTCAGCTACATACTTGGGATGACGCATTTTGTTTATGACAAGTAGTGTCGCCGCGCACCCAGAATACATCCAAGGATACATGCGTCTTTGAGCTACGATGCAGACGTGGGTATAAACAGCCCAAGGAGTCAAATCAAGCTGAGATTTCGGGGAGAAATGGCTATTTAGCAGTACTGTTACTCGACAGTTATAAATATAGACTTCTGCTCTCCGTCAGTTATTTAAGTGAAGCCAATGCATGAACAGAAGAATCCAAACATTTTCAAGCTTGAAGGATGACAACAATAATGGCTTCACCACCGACAGACTAAGGTGAAGACTTAATCGTTTCCATTAATTTTAGATGCCTCAGCTCACGTAAACACATGCAGACAGACACACAAGCAGATAAAACTGAAATATTAATGCCTTTTAAACTTTATGTTTATTCTTCCACACCAGCGAAACGGCTAATGGGCCCAGACATTGCATCACTTCTGACAACTTTATCTCCATCATGGTTAGTTTTGCTTTCAGCTTCTCGTCCATGAAGTCTGTGAAAGTCAGCACTAGAGTAGCTACTAGCACTTCTGGGGTACCTTTTATTTAACCAGGAAATCCCTTAGGATTAAAATGTCTTTTTTGCTGGAGACCTGGCCAAGAAGGCACATCCATTATAAAGTTTCAGAATATACATTACAGCGTATTTCTGGTTTATGTCAGCATGGCATAAATCCCTTGCATAACACTGTTTTTGGTATCAGAAATGGAAATAAATGAGTTGATGCTGTTACTAACTGATTTAACTAACTGCCTGAACAATTAAGAGAAGGAGTGACAGAGAGAGAAATAGAAAGTCTGCACAAATTAGCGATAGAGAGACAGGGAAGCACAGAAAGACAGACTCATAGCTTATATCTGTTAATTACTCAGTGTCATTCAGTGTAATTGTAAATCAAGGTATGTAAGGTATATGAAGCTGCATGTATGAAATCACATAGCAGAGTCTCACAGAGAAGCAGGGTCACAGCTCCAACCTGAGTTGAATACACATCATACATCATATCAACTGTTTGATCACGTGTCACTTGCTGTTTATTTTTGGATATTTTTTTCACTTGGGGCTGATTATCCAACATGACTGTAAATGTCTTCTCTCAGCTACTGCTGTGATTTCGTGTGGGTGGGACACATTCTCTGCAGTTTCCTTACATAAAGCCTTTCATGTAGTAATTAAAAGTATTCGGTCCAGCCGGCCTTTCTTTTCTTCAGCCAGGTTTGGGGAGGTGGAAAAAAAAGACTCCAGGATTTTGCAGTAATAAGCACTTCAAAAAAAAAATTCTTGTAGGTACACTGCTGGAATCACTCTAATTTCCCAAGTTATCGACAGGTCCCACTTTCTGCAGCAAAGCTTTTCCCTCTCAGTTGGCTGCGGAGAGCAGCGACCGCATTAATGGTGCCAGTTTCCCCGGAGTACATTGTCTTTCGGGATGGTTTCTTTTGCCTTAAAGTCTCAACTCATCCCTTGAGTCTCTTCCTCTGTTGGATTTAACTCTTTGCTTACTCTGTGTTAGATAAATATGGTTAACAGTCAAATAGAAAATGACTAGTTTGCATAATAGTCTGCAACTGCATTTATCTTTTTGAGTATAACCACCAGACATGTCAGTCTTACGCATGTAAACAAACCGGCACGTGTGAATAAATATGCGGGGTGATTAGGTCCGCTGGCAGGTTGCCCCCAATGTAGATCCCAACTACATTTAGCATAATGGCTGTTCCAGGCAGCTCCTATCTGCTTTTAGTCAGACTGATACAAGTGTTTGAAATGATGCATGAAAAAACATCATTTAGAAAGCTGTCGGAGGGGTCAGTCTGCTTGCCCCGATGTGCATTGTTTAGCCTGAGTCCTTTTTTTCCTGAATTGCTGCAGAATAGTAAGAGAGTTACCTCGACCTTCAGCTCCACAATAGCCACTTTTACAAGAAAAATGCCCGGTTGAAACCAGAATCATCCTTTAATTATACGTTTTATCATAGCAATCAGTGTTTATGTTTGCTGTGCAACTAAGTTTTCTCTGCCGGTCAGTTTCTTACACCATATTGTACAGTATGAGGCAATTTATGGAAAAGCTTGTCATTACTGGCCTACAGATGAATTAGCTGCAGTGAAGCACAGTGCAGTGAAAGCTATTGCTGTCTCTGCTGTTTCTGACATTTTGGCCTTGGTTCAGATTCACCATGTCATCGTGCTCGCGATGTAAGAGAAATAATGAGGTTAGGGTTGAAAAATGGGGTGCATACAGTAACTAATGCCATTGTAATTGCTGTATTCACTACAAAAGAGCCTGTTACTGTTATAAAGCCATTATGGGAACACCACTGTTGCCTTAGGTCAGGCATTAGGATACTTCTTTGATCAACAACTTTAACCATAAATTAGGAAAATGAAATCATTATTTTTAAGGGATATGGTAAATCCCTGTACTTACAAGTTCAAGGAGCTTCCCCTGCTGATAAGTTCTCTGTTATTTTTCTTTCAGTAATTTATTATTTCACACAAACTGGCAGTGGCTCAGATGAACATGATTATCATAATGAACATAGCTGCTGAAATCCCCCCCACCCCCAGAAACCTCTCATTTTACATTAAATAGAGGTATTAGTTTGGCCCAGCTGGTTTCTCCTCAGTCACCACTCAAATTTGGCAAATAGCACCATGATTTTTAATTAACGTGCTCACAAAAATGCAAACACCCTAGTGACTCCTGCAGGCGGCAGTGTTTGTTGAACTCACAGCGCGCGCAATGACAGAAAATGTGCTACTCTGCCTGGGATTACCTTGAAAAGGGTTCAAGGAAGGTGGCCAGATAGCATGGCAAGATGACAGTCAATGCTTTGTGCAAAATACAAAAGGTTAATTTCCTGGGGAGCATGAAAAACACTGCTAAGCATCAGCATGTTAGCTCATCACAGTGACTAGATTAGCATGCTGACAGTAACAGTTAGCTCAGTGCAACTGTGTCCAAATTTAGCCGCCTAGCAAGATGAAACTATACTATTTCCACTGAAAAAAAAAACCTGGGTATTATGCTGCCTTCAAATGGAAAGCATGCTTGGTAAATTGCAATATTTTGTTTACTATCCATTGAACAATTCAGTTGAATTTAATCCAATTTTATTTATATAGTGCCATTTCACATCATACTTCATCTCAAGGCTTCACATAGTAAGAATGTGTAAAGTAAGTAAAGTAAAAAATTATTGAGAGGGGGCGCCCCTATAGCCTAACGGTTATGTCGCGTGACCCAAGTGCTAAGGCGTGGTGGCTGTCCTGGGTTCGATTCCAACCTTGGGCGTTTGCCGCATGTCTTTCCCCACACTCTCCCGTTTCCGACTCTATCCACTGTCCTCTCTAATAAAGGCATAAAAGGCCAAAAATAAATCTTAGAAAATAAATAAAAATGATAGAGAGAAACCTAACAGACCCAAAGATTTCCTCTGAGCAACTCTTTGGTACCAGTGGGAAACCTCCAGCAGAACCAGGCTATCGACTGTAGGGTGAGGGGAGGGAGGATAGAACAGGATAGTGGATAGACAACAGACAAATAATGGATGAAATGAACCTCAGTGGGCTTTGTCACTTCTGAAAACATCACCAAACTCAGAGCTTTCAGAAAATTTCCACTTACAAGCTTATGACTGCTACAAGAGGGGCCATTTATATGGACCCATCTCATGTACACAGTAAAAACAATCCTTTTTCAAGGCACTATTTGACTTAGCAGAGCAACAAGTAGCTGATTAGGATGTTTTCTTCCGACCATGAAGATGATGTCTGATCATTGTTTATATGTGATTTTATAGACAAGACAATATGCAAAATGTGACTCCGTTTTCACCCTTAAAGCTGACCTGCTGTACACCACAAGCCATTTTTTATTTTTTAATTTGGATTCTCATTGCGGCAAATTATATTTTAATTATGAAGCTCATATGCAGTACCACAGAGCTTTTTCATGGTAAATGAATGTTGATTTGTCATAGCAGAAAAGTAGCAACTGCATTAATGATGGCTGCATTCCACTTAGGGGTGGTCCTGTTGTTGTGCATACTGGCTCACTGTCATGGCTCACTGGGACACTTAGTGGAACTGAGTCATCATTAATGTTATTAATTCCACCTATACTGTGGCAAGTCAACATGTCTGCTGTGAAAAAGGTCTTTTGCAACATAAATATGGGAGTACTTGCAGCAGCGCTAGTAATAAATGTGCAGTATTTAGACTAGACGGTCTTATGTCTAATTTTAATTTATAGTTGTGTTATTGTAAAGCAAGACATTAATACATATTGATGCAGCTCTTAAATGCTTGGCCTCTTTGCTTAAATAAGCATATCATGCTATCATTTTATTATTTAATTTTTTATTTTTGTAGCTTTACCAGTGGAACATCTGCCTTCCACTTAAGGTGCTATGATTAAACTGGTATTATGTTTGCCCATTTCATCTCTGGACATTATTAATTTATTAAACCATTACAGGGACCGCACGGTTTTTATCTTTTGATTTATACATCAGAAATTACTTAATACACCAGGGACTTTCTGTGGTTTATCTGTTTCAAATCTATCTATGGTATCTCTCTATCTATGGTATCTCTCTATCTATGGTATCTATCTATCTCTCTCTCTATCTCTCTCTCTATCTCTCTCTCTCTCTCTCTCTCTATCTATCTATCTATCTATCTATCTATCTATCTATCTATCTATCTATCTATCTATCTATCTGAAAAAAAAGAAAATATGTGTTCCTACAGAATAGTTTCAAAGGTAATACAAAAGAGAAAAAAACATAAATTCTATACTTAGTGTCTTTAACTACATGAATTAGAAGAAAGCCATTCTTGAAATGACCTTTCAGTGCCAC
>OMNN01041491.1:0-19040 GCA_900302755.1 Chromis chromis
CCCCCACCCCACCCCACTCCGGATATTAGAGGTCCTTCACCTCTTAAACCAAAGCACTTGAGTGAAATCTTCAAGGTCCTGTTACAGCGGTCTTGAGATGCAGAGGAGGGATTTTCGTGGCAAGTTCGGAGGTTTGAACTTGGACGGCCCTCAAACCGGACAGGGGATGGACACTGACTGCTTTGTGAGTGTGGGTTTGTTAAACCAGGGTTGCTGACATCTAGAAGACTGAGAAAGAGCAGAATGGAGTGGGATACAAAAAGCAGATGACAGCTAAAAAATGTGTCCCGATAAGCCACAAAAGCGTTGCATAACATTTGTTGTTGGTAATATTTACAGAAAAATCCAATAATTTGATTAATTATTGCAGGCTTCAGATGATAATAGTGCCCTGAGGGGACCAGGGGAGGTTCTCCTCTTGCAGGACAGTGATGGGAGAGTTCAGTAAATTTGTTCTTTCCCAAGAGGATCACATCTCTTTCGCACGAAGGATGACAGTTTATGAGGGAGTGCAGACAGAACGGTTGGGAAAATGGTGACGAGAAAGCTACAATACTGTGGGACAACATGTACAGAAATGATGATAGAAGAGGGCATTAAAAAAAAGAACTCGTGGGGAAGAAAATAAGTGACTGAAAAGCTTTGGGCAACAGTAACTGAATTATGAAATTCCTCAGCAGAATTCTTTATGAGCCTTGAAAATAGAAAAATAACACGTGGGGTAAACACATCTTTGACAGTGCAACACTTCACGTTCATTCTATGTGACTTTATAATGGAAAGATGTGGACGAATGCAAACAAGTGCACATAATAAAGTAACACAATCCTGAAATACCTGCAGGCGTGAGATGAACATGACATACTATCCAGCAGATTGGTCGAATGTCCGAAAGGCCTCACCATTAAGTCATCAGATCAACGTTTCTTGACCTGTTCGGGTCAATCAATTGTAACGCTGTCCTGCTGACCCCAAACTGCCCTCATTTGACCTGAATGAGTGTCCAGGGAATTACAAAGCAGAAATGTTTTGGGAAAAAACGTGTTTGCCAACTGTGGGTTAGCCCCAGCTTGTCTCTTTTTAACGGCACGGGGTCATCTTGTTGCCAGGAAACACTTGAAAAGATGCTTGACCTCTTGGCCGGTTGCTGGGAGGCCTTCTCAGCCACACCGGTTGAAACCAGTGAGGGAATAAGAAATGTGAGAATATCTTCATATAGTCTGTGTCCATTTCCGACACAACAAATCAGAGTTTTCTCAAGTTTGCGATATATGCAGCTGGAATACCCGCATACACTGAAATGCTTCTGTGAACCTCAAAGCTAAAATTATTTTTTCTGCCTCCTCTATGACTCACAACTTGGCTGTCAAAGAGCAAAGTGAAAAGTTCAAACGCTCTGACAGGGTCAGTGCCTTCTGTACAAGTCTCTTTGATTCCTAATATAGGCACGGAAAGGCTTCCTGGCCTGGATAGAAAGAGAAAAGGGAGTGAAAAAAGGGAGGATCAAATAGGATAGGGGTTTGTTTTGTTCTCTTCTCTCTATCGGCTGAAGGTCCCCGGCTTGTGTAGCCTGCTTTTAATCTCAGCTGGCTCAACGGCTCGGACCACGATGGTGTGGTCAGGAAGAGGCCTCCGATCCAGAGATGCAACAGCTAAGATCCAGCAGATAGTCAGACAAAACGAGGAATGAATGCAAGAATGGGTGAGGGAATATTGGGGGTATGAATGAAACCGACAAAGAAAGAGGAGGAATATGTGTCAGGACATATGAATAATTAAGTTTATTCACTTTAGTGCCATTAATCTGCTCTATGTGATGATTTCATCTCTACCTACATTAAGTAGAAGGTTACACACTTGAGGCTAGGGATGACTAATAAGCCAATCCTTTGTTCCTGAGTAGCACAAAAGGGTTGTGCAGGAACTTCATTCACTGGAATACATCATCATAGTTGAGACATGTGTTGACATTAGCGGTGGTCACAGTGGAAAACCGGCTCCACCAGTATGTGCCTTTAGAAATAATTATTTCCCAACCAGCAATCTGAAATTCAACATAACCTTCATGTTAAATTGTTAAAAGTGTGTAGGTTTGTAACTAGTGAGATTGTCTAGTCTTGGCAAGGACACTTTTGCAAAAGGGAATCTTGATCTCAATTAGACTTTTTCTGATTAAACAAAGGTTAAATATAACTCAATAGTTCTGTGTTGTGTAGCTTTTAAATGCTGAAATGCATTTTTAGTTATACGTACTCTGAGTTTTCCATGTTGTCCACTCTTTTCACCCATACCAGAATGAACCAGCTTTTATAAATCAATCTAATTGCTAAGATGTAGCTATTCAAATGTAAATAGTGTTTTACAAAATCAGGTTGGACCATTAAAACTAAAGAAATGCTAACCAACCAACCAAAACTAATACGCTGTGTGAACAAAACGTCATTATAGCATCCGAAACTGCAACAGAACTTCCAAAAAATACCAGTTTTAGGCTGTTCTTTGGGTTAGGGTGAATCCTTGGTGAATGTTGGTGTACGTTTACTTTACTTGGACACCGATCAGCCACTAACAGATGAGTGAATGACATGAATCATTTTGGTATAATGCAATGTTCTGTTGGGAAATCTCAGTTCCTGGTATTCATGTGGATATTATTTTGACACCCACATAAACAAAGGGGCCCCACCCGGTGCCAGATACTACCTCCAAAAGATTTCATGTCCAGAGCTGTTTTGGTGGCACAAGGGGTATTTTTACAATGTTGGGTAGATGACCTACACATATTTCACCATGTATGCACATACATGGTGAAATATGTGTATCAGAATTAGTAGTATTCAAGCAGTTTAGAATGAGAAATATTTGATAACCTAGCCAATGCTTTTCAGTCTTTTAAGCTAACTTTGCTAGCAGTGGTTTGTAATTTGACGCATATTGTGTTGTTACATTAAGATTTCACTGAAAATCTTCAGAATTTACACCAATATTATGTGCATCATGAAATATCAGGTCTAAAGTCTTCACCATACCCCATATTATTACACTCAAAGTAGCTTAGCATACCGTATGCTAACAAGCTAATGCTCATTTTGTATGTTGGTTTCCATCATTTCCACGGACCTATTCCCACCACTTAAATGCATGGTTGCTAGAAAATAAGTCTAATTTAGTAACTTAGATAAACTATTAAAGTTGCAAAAATTAGTTTTCCATGTTGTCCACTCTTTTCACCCATACCAGCAAAAGCTAATTCCCCTAACTCAATAAAGTTTGTTGGTTGAACATAATTTCATTAGAAGTTGTCATAACTCAAAAAGACTCACGCAAGCTGTTGAGTTAAGGTTTTTTGTTGAGCATTATTTGTTGTGGGAATATACTTTCTAAACACTCCCTTAGTTGGGTTGTTATTTTGCATTTATGACCAAAACACAATATGAAGTCAATGACCTCCACAGTGTCACCACAACAAATACTGTGAAGTAGCCAGCAGTGTGTGGTAGATTTTTCTGAGTTAAAAGTTAAAGTGTGGAGCTGAAACTTAAACAAACCAAAGTCCACTGAGCCAGTAAAACACTAATGACTATAGTGACTCATGTGTAATTTTGCTACATCCTGTGGGATTCAGAGAAAAAATGTTCCAGAATTGGTTGTTTAGTAGCTTTTATAGCTCTAAGTACATCTGATAAATAATCAGCCACTCCTGGTGTTTATGGTGATTAAAAATCTACACGAGTTATGACTGGAATGCAGCCTGAGCAGGCTGGAGGGTAATAGGTTCTCAAGCTGTCCACTCGCTCTGTTTGGGTTTCTCAGATGTTTTCTGTTTACAGAAGCTTCCAGAGGGTGTTCGTCCAAATCTCAGCTGAGCAATTTAAGAGAGCAGAGACGACCATTGTTAATATTTGCAGTCAGGAAGAGTGTCTTCCCAGGAGCAGCAAAGTTTCATGAGGCCTTTTAAAAGTGACTCGCAGACCCACAGTTTGGCAGAAGGCCAACAAAACTACTTAAAGACGTTATCTAGCAAAAAACGGATGTTTTCCTGACGAACAAATGAGTCAACTTTTGCTTGTGTAATAATCTAATGAGGATCAAGTATTTGCAGAAAATCCCACGCGAAGAACAACATTAGGGCACTTGACGTTCATTAAGTAGTTTTCCTCGACGAAACGAGACATTTGTGCAATGGGATGGGCCTTATTAGGTTTTCCACAACTTCATAACCCTCTGCCTGGGAATGCAATAATTCTGATATAGAGGACCTAATGTGTTATATCCATCACAAGCATGACTGCATATCACACGGAACCATCACACTCTTTAATGTAAGAGCGATGTTTATGGAGTTCTCCAGTCTATTTAAAGTTGCTGGAAACTGTGAAACAAAGCACACGCCTGCAGAGAGAGAAGCTAATTAAATCAGAATAAAGGAACTTGACGTATGTTTACTCTGCATCCCTGGCTTCCTGTCTGAGGGGTCCATTTTGTCTCCAGCTCTTTTGATCTCCCCCTAAACCCCAATCCAGTAACCCATATCCCGTATCCTCATTTGGTAGCATGGTGACAGTTTCCCAGATACCAGACGGTATTGGTTTCCCTTCATCTTGTGGCGCAGGTCCAACCCCAGTGTCTAATTTGCTAATGGATCCCTGCTGGAAGCTGCTGTCTCGACTGTACGACGGTGTAATTATTTGTGCTCAAGTGAAGTAACTGAGGACTAACTAAGGGAATGAATAAATCATTGTTTTGTACTCTGCCCCCAAACTCAGGGGACTGCAGCTGATTTTCCTTTGTTTGCTTTCTACACAGCCTGGATGTCATTCACCCCCAGAACGCAGGGACTATAATTGCTGTGAGGTTGATTTGACAAACTTGAGTAACTTTACTTGACTGTAATGATAGCAGGTTTTCTCTCTTACTTCCTCAGATACACAATCATACAGTAACATGGACTTAGTTTTTGCCTGAAATGAGACGCAAAACATTTATTTCCTCTGACGTGACTGGATGCTTTAGTGAAAGACAGCACTTGTCTGAATCTGCCTTTCATGTCGGAAATGTACACTTATAAGGGCAGGGAAAGGCCCAAAAGGCAACTCCTGTTCATGTGTAGTGTACCATGCAGGACTCAGGAATTTTAACTCAGAGCTATTACAACACAAACTCACAGAACCTGTTCTGTAGGTCCAATTATTTCAAGGCCACTAGCTCTAGTCTCAACATTTCCCCCTCAGTGATATTAGCTATCACTCAGCCATTACACAGTAACATTTGATAGGTTACATTTGGGTAAGTTGGGAGAGCTTTTTTTCTTTTTTTTAATTGAATTGTTGACAAAAAGGTCATGCTGCCATTCAACGATCCCTTTGGTTTAGTGGCCTCAGCCTGGTTCAGCTTGATGGGGGGTTTAAGCTTGCCAAAGCCTCTGGGAGCCAGAGATAAGGAAAGGCAGCATAAAACCAAATAAAGCTGCTTTGCACTTGGAGTGAGACAAAGTTACAAGCATGCTTAATGTGCCTGGATAAAGTGATTATATCTGTCTGGACCTAATGTAACACTAAAAGTGTGCTTTTGTATCCAGTCATGTTATTTTACACATTTCACATTATGCAAGAAGGCAGAAAACACCCACAACAATCCTTCATCCATGCTAGTTTTAAACAAGATGTGGCCCAAACATGAGACAGGTCTGTGGACAAAGTGAATAATTGAAGACTAATCCAACAAGGCTCTATTTCCAAAGCCAAGTCCTGATGTCAGATCCCAGTATAAGAACTACTGGAGGACTGTGGCCTGTGGCCACTCATTCATTTGCAAGCCAAAGAGACCAAGGTTCTCATCTTTCCTATAATGACTTTCCCTGTATACTCCATCTGGAACTTCAATTATCACATGAAAGATAAGACGCTAGCGAGCTGCATTACAAATGAGAATAACATAAGAGACCTTCAAATATTTTGCATGGTTGGCATTTCAAATTAAGCTCTGTCTTATTTGTGTTTGAGTTGGTTATTTCCAAACGAAACAGTCCAATCATTCCAGTCATGGCCTTCTGGTAATATGATTCATCATCTTGATAATGCTAGTTACACCATTATAAATATTATTCCCTCTTCTGATAGCTTGGGAGCTTTAAAAGGCACAAATGAGCAGCCATTTGCCAAATTTAGAACCATCTCCCTGTGTTTTGACAAAGGTACGTGACAGAAGGAAATAACATGGGTAATTTTCCATGCCACATTACACACAGCAGCCCAGAGTCTGACTTCATTATTAATAAATCGTCCTTAGCTTAAATTTACTAAAAAAGGAAAGCACCATAATGTTCACTTTCCATCTCATTAAGATGCCATAATGAGGTTTGTTTCTAAAAATTGGATGACTGCCCAGCAGCTCCAACTGTGTTGCCGTTTCTCTGTATTAAAAACTTCACACAATGTGAGCAAGAAAACAAAAATCACAATATATTATTTCATTTCCACAACAAAGCAAACAATAAAAACAGCTTTTTCTTCCAAAAGCGGGCGTCATAAAATACACATGTCAAACAAATCAACATAAGGAGTTTAAAGCTAAGATAACACATTTATGTACAGCAATGTATAGCTCTTGTTAAACCTTTTTTTTTTAACAGCAGAGAATTAAAAATGTGCCCACAAAGCAAACATGTGTTTCACATACGTCCACCATCAATAACTCTCCCATCTGGTGTTAACGCGGTTTTGCCTCGAGCTTAAATTATCTCTAAGACAATCAAAATTACTTTGGTTTTCAGTCAAGCGTCTGTGCTCTGAATGCGCAACTAATCTCTTGAGTGTGAGACAACATGCTGCAACTTCTGCTGTCGCTGAGGAGTTTAGCTCAGAAACTCCCATCAGTAAAAAATAATTAAAAGTTTCACATGTACAGTAGGTGGTGCTCAGGATTTGGCATGGAATCAAATTGCACTTGCTGTAACACTTAAACTAAAGGCTTCGCCACTTGAAACAGTTTAACCTCTTGAATCACTCAGCGAGAAATGTCCAATTTTCCAAATGGCTGCTAAATCCTAATCTACTCCTCTGCTGAGATCAGCTGATTGTGGTTTAACTAACAAAAGCCCAGTTTTCCACAGATGGAGGGGAAAATTTGCTGCACGGCTGATGCTGCTACTTTTGTTCAGCCTTTCTTCAATACTTTTAAGCTGCACAATATGATGAAACTAGGCGTGAGAGGTATTGGATACTTAATAAAAAATCATCTTGAATCACAGTAGAGCACCTTTTTAACCGACTTAAATCGGCATGATAAGACATTAAGACATTATTAAGATGTTGCATTTAGCGTGGAGGTTCGTCAAGTGGTTTCAAGGTAAAATGTAACATTAGTTGGTAAGACTGCGGCTATAAAAATGAAAAAAATTAAGCATGTGGGAAAACAAACTGGCAGCTGTGTGAAAAGTGAAGAACGCTTTTGAAAATCTGTCTTCACAAAACACGCATCTCAGTAGTGTCTGTAACCACCACGTTTAGCTTATCAGCACTATCCAAAGCAGTAGTATTCGTCTGATTCCACCCTGAGTTTCAGAGGTGATTTGCTGAAGGCGTCGCCGTCGATTACAGTTTTCTCTACAAAACAATCGAGGTCCGTAGGTGAGGGGTGATCCGGGAGGTCTTCTGCTAGAGTGTCCAGGTAACTCCCCACAGACAGACCGTCCAGACCGTCACTGTTGCCATCATTCAAACTGTTGAAGCTGCCTCTCAGTGAGGCACCGTCCTGGCTGTCTGACAGGCTGTACAAGCTGCCCGTCAGGCTGCCTTCTTGGCTGGCAACACCTCCTTTGTCCTCTATCATCCAACGGATGGACTCGATGCCCTCGTTGATCGACATAAGCTGCTGCATCAGCTTCACGTCGATGGCTCGCAGATTTGCCTGTGTGGCAGAGAAAAAACATCCGAGTTTGACATTTTTGGAAAGCTTATTTGACAGATGGATACCATTCTAATATATGTTCCTAAATATATGGTTACTATGATACTGTCAGGAAGCTGTCAGTTAGCTTAGCTTAGCATAAGGATGGTTAGGTAACAGAATGCACCTAACAACACAACTAAAGCTTTCTAACTTACATGTCATTTCTTGTTAATTATTCATTTAAAATAATGTGTAGAGATGAAAATGTGCAGTTTTATGTACAGTTATGGTTCTAAGGGCAGTTAGCTTGCTAGCTACAGACTTATATTTAACAGACAGATGTGTTAGTGAGTTTCTCATCTTATTTTGACAAAAGCGAATCTATTCCTTAAACATCCCAGTCAGGTCATGGTATTTAAGGATGATGCACGATTTAAAGGAGAAGTTGGACATTTTGGGAAAGCTTATCTGATAGATGGATACCATTCCATCTGTCCCTAAATATATAGACACAGGAAGGTGTCACTTAGCTTAGCTAAGTATGGATAGTAAACAGGGTGAAACATCTAACCTATCCGATCTCTGTTGGCAAATAGAACCTATCAACACAACTAAAGGTTACCAAGTGACATGTCATATCTTGTTAATCATTTCAAACCAGGTGTGAAGATGAACAATTGTAGTTTTATGACGAGCTATGGCTCTGAGGGCAGTTAAGTTGGTGGCTGTAGACTTACATTTAACAGACAGATTTAAAAGTGCTGTTTCTCATCTTATTTTGGCATGAAAGCGAAAAAGGACAGTTCTTAAAATCTGTAATTATGCCTTAAATGTCCACGAAATATATGGACTCAGCGTAAGGATAGTAGACAGGGGTAAACAGCTAACCTATAGCTTTAAATAACAGAACCTATCAACACCACTAAAGCTTACTAAGTTACACACCATTTCTTGTTAATGGATCATTTAAAACAAAGTGTTAAGGTGAAAAATTACAGTTTTATGGTTAGTTGTAGTGCTAAAGGGCAGTTGGCTTGGTGCAGTTTTATGGACAGTTATGGTTCTGAAGGTAGTTGGCTTAGAATTAAATTTGACAGAGACGTATAAGTGCTGTGTCTCATCTTATTTTTGCATGAAAGTGAAGAAGCGCATTTCTTGAAATCCCAAACTATTCCTTTAGATACTACATTACACCGTATGCCCTCTTGAACAGAACAGCCAGGCATGTTTCATTACAAACTAAAGTTAGCATCAAGATCCAAAGCCAATTCTTGACCCTGGAAACAGCAGTTAAGACAACAATCTCACCAGCATTTACACACGCCCATGACAACTGTGCAAACTTCACAGATTTCCTCTTTTACAACTGCTAGAATTCTTGTGTCTTCTCATGGCTGGAACACAGTGTGCAGTTTTGTTTAGACTATCTGTCTCAGTTGTGTCATGCTAACTATGTGGAACCGGAAAAAGGACTCATGTAGCTGCGCATCCAGGAGATAGTCTTCATCCAGGATCGTGAATGATAGGCCTTCTTTGCACAGTGTGGCCATTGATTAAACTCCTCGCCATGACAAACCAAGCTATTGAGCGTGGACGAAAGTGGAGTCATTCAGAGGGATTCCCCTGTGTCTACTGGGTGACAAACGCCCGGTCTGAATGAAAAAATGGTACAGCTGCAACATCCTGCCGCGGTCAAAATACATTGAGGCAGATGAAGGCAGACAGGGCTGGTACAGTGTTCCAGACAGCTGGCATGACACAACAGCCTTTCTTTGGAGTGGATTTGCAACTGCCCTTCATTTGGCTCATATTTCTGGCGGTGTGTTTGTTTTGCAAGTATAACCACCTGCTTTATCCACACATAGAGGCCAAGCAGATGGAGTAATACCGGCATTTTAGTCCAAGCAGCTATCTTGTGTTAATAGGATGGCACCAGTGGGCCTGTATCACAAAATGAGTTTCAGAAAGACAATTAGTGCTGCATAATTTTGTGTGCACTGGATGGCAACCTAACACAACATGCTTAATTTGTCAGACGAGGCTCAAAGAAAAAGAAGACCTAGTCTCAACTTTAAAAAGTTAATTTGCTCCTTCGATAGGCCTCTCAAATAAAAGAAAATCTAAACACAATGCTGTTGCCACACAAGTTTGTGTGTCTACCAGACATGTGCACTAAAACAGAGCAGTCTGATTGGATTAGTGGTTAAGCTGTGAAGGGAGCCATAAAATCAGGGAGGCATGGGATGGCCCGAATTTACAATGAGCTGTCTAACAGTGAGAGGCCACTGATGAAATTACACTCAATTATTTAAAAAAAAAAGTCATTTAGCTTTTCTTACATGAGTAAAATTACATAACACAAGTGTTGCTGTCGAGTCAGGTCGGAACAGGAACTAATTAAATTATGGTACAGATTGTTCAGCTCAAGAGGACACAATGTGCCACTTATAGCTCTAATATTGTCTTTTGACATCACAATAAATCTAATCCTATCAACACAAAGTCTGTGGAGCTCGGTCAGTCTGCTGGGCATGACAGCCTGACTTCAGTCTGCAAAACTCGGTCAACAGGACCATCTGCTCAGGACTCCTAATACCTTTCATGACCTTACTTATTCAAATTCGGGGGGGGTGACTCCAGGCCTGACAAAGCTTCAGTGAGTCAGTCTAACCTGCATGACATTTAAAAACTATTTATTGAGTGTTAGCACCATGTAATCATGCAAAGATAATTACACAGGCACAAGTGGAGTAAGTTTAAATCACGAGAGAAGAAGAAGTGGAGGAGGGTGGTTCAACAAAAGGTCTCTAGTGTGAATGGCTCTCACCTGCTGACTAGTTTAATGGTACTTTTTTTTAGTTAGAATTAAGCACACCAGAACATTTACCAACCACATGTTGATATGTGGAGCTACTTCACATATTTAGTAATTTACTGAGAGTCGGGGCAGGTTCCTATAAATGCAGTATAGTAGAAACGATCACTTATTTTGCAGGAAACAGTCATATTTAAGGTGTTTTTTGTTGTTGTTTTTTTTGCATTTATTCGAATGTTTATGGGTAAATTATTAGCTTGAGCAACATTTAATGGACAGGAATTTACTGTGAGTCTGGGCAGGTTCCAATAAATGCTGTATAGTAGAAACAATAACTTATTTTGCACCAAACTAACCATGCTACAGTCACATTCAAGGTGTTTATGGATAAATAATTAGCTTTAGCAACATTTTTAAAAGAGCTAACTAGTTTTGAGATAGCATAAGTTTACAAAAATGGCTAAAACTAGCATAGGCTACATTTATGATATATTTTGTAGCATTTTAAAGCTACTAAATCATTTGTAACTATTCTTTAAAAGCTACTGTATCAATTCCCATACAGCTTTATGAGTTCAGTGCAAATTTTTCTTACCATTTCTTCTTTCAGGAACAGCATTTTGCTCTCCAGTCTTTCCAAATCCGCAGAATTAGCCCAGAGTTTGCGGTTGGCTGAATGTGAGGACGCAGACTTCTCGTGCTTGTCGCCGGCGAGAGAACGAACGAGACTGTCCGGAACTTTCCGACCCAACTTTGTCTCTAAATCCTTCAATTCGGGCAAGACACTGCTGTCCTCGTCCATTGTGGAGAAAGATTTAGAGCAGAAATGCAGAGTTGGAAGTGAATTCCCAAAAGCCTGGCTGGAGGAGACGCTATATCCAAACAGGAGCCGAGTCAAAGTAGCGCAGAAAGTTGCAACATGCGCTCATCACAACTTCCTCCAGCGGCTCTCGGACTGATGTGAGGAGTCACAAACGCTCCACGGTGGACTCAGAGCACCGCTGCCTCTCCGACACACCTCCCGGTCCAGCCTCTGACCAGTGGGAACACACTTCAGCGACAACACGCTGTCAATGGACCCTCCCATAAAGCTGAAACCGGACACCCGACAGGTGAGGAGACGCCAGGGGGTGACAATAAAGACGTTTGTGTTTTTAAAGAAACCGTTTTTGGTTTTCATCCATTCACTTATGATGGAAATGTCTTTATTTATGTGAAGGAAAACAATAAATTGAGCTACTACAGGTGACAATTCACACTATAATGGCAGTAAGGCCTGGATCCTCCTAGTGGCACTGGCAGGTAGTGACACCTCAGTGGCAATCTGTGGTTGTATTATTTTTCTGCCACAGGTGTCAGGAGCTGTCACTGAAGTGCCCGAACTATTACCTACTGCCACTAAGGTGCCATATACTGCCACCGAGGTGCCACAGGCTGACAATAAGGTGCCACAAGCTGAAATATACTGCCACTAATTTCCCTCATACTGCCACTAATTTCCGTCATACTGCCAATAAGGTGCCACAGGCTGCCAATAAGTTGCCACAGGCTGCCATGAAGGTGCCATATACTGCCACTTAGGTGCCACAGGCTGCCATGAAGGTGCCATATACTGCCACTAAGGTGCCACAGGCTCCCACATACTGCCAATAAGGTGCCAGAAGCTGAAATATACTGCCACTAAGGTGCCACATACTGTCATATACTGCCACTTAGGTGCCACAGGCTGACAGGTACTGCCACTAATATGCTACATACTGCCACTTAGGTGCCACAGACTACCATGAAGGTGCCATATACTGCCACTAAGGTGCCACAGGCTCCCACATACTCAGGGCCGGCCGTGGCATAGGCAGTATAGGCAAATGCTAGGGGCGCCGTCATCATAGGGGGCGCCACTGACGACGCCGCTGATGGCACCCCCATGGTACTCAGACTACCCTAACCAGGGGCTTTTATTTTGACACACAAAACCAAAAATCAGATTTTCCATTAAACTTGACCACAGTGGCAGGTAGCCATCAAGCCCGCTACACTCCACACTCATGGTGCTGACAACAATGTTAATAACCCCTAACTCCCATAATGCATTGCAGCACAACAGTCCTGTACTTGCAACCCACTTTTCAATCGCTACAATATTAAAACTTGTTATTACTGTTAACTCTTAAATTAGAAAAGCTCACGTGGATTAAAATTGAAAGCAATACCCAATTATTATGACTACAAAACAATGCTATTAGATTTATTTTGTAAGCTTATTGTAGCGATCACAGAGCCGGTCCAATGACAACTGTCGTGCCGCAATGCACCATGGGAGTCCGGGGTTATGAATGTTTTTGCTACCATGAGTGAGGAGGGTAGCTGGGTTGATGGATACCTGCCGTTGTTCAGCGTTTTCGATGTGTGAAATAGAAACATCTGAAATTATAAACGGCAAAAAGCTCTGTCTCATGCGTTTTCCTACCACATCGCTCGCTATGTATGAGAATTGCTAACTTAGGGGGCGCTATATATAACCTCGCCTAGGGCGCCACATTGGGTCGGACCGGCTCTGCACATACTGCCAAAAAGGTGCCAGAAGCTGAAATATACTGCCACTAAGGTGCAACATACTATCACATACTGCCACTTAGGTGCCACAGGCTGACAGGTACTGCCACTAAGATGCTACATACTGCCACTTAGGTGCCACAGGCTGCCATGAAGGTGCCATATACTGCCACTAAGGTGCCACAGGCTCCCACATACTGCCAAAAAGGTGCCAGAAGCTGAAATATACTGCCACTAAGGTGCCATATACTATCATATACTGCCACTTAGGTGCCACAGGCTGACAGGTACTGCCACTAAGATGCTACATACTGCCACTAAGGTGCCACAGGCTGCCATATACTGCCACTAAGGTGCCACAGGCTCCCACATACTGCCAAAAAGGTGCCAGAAGCTGAAATATACTGCCACTAAGGTGCCACATACTGTCATATACTGCCACTTAGGTGCCACAGGCTGACAGGTACTGCCACTAAGATGCAACAGGCTGCCATATAATGCCACTAAGGTGCCACAGGCTGACAGGTACTGCCACTAAGATGCTACATACTGCCACTAAGGCGCCACAGGCTGCCATATGATGCCACTTAGGTGCCACAGGCTGACAGGTACTGCCACTAAGGTGCCAAAGGCTGCCATATACTGCCACTAAGGTGGCACAGGCTACCATATACTGTCACTGTGGTTATTGATTTGTTATTGGGTACCCAAAAGTAAGTTTCATAAAATATTTTGGCTGAATTTTAAGAATTTCATTTGTTTTTAGACCTAGGAATTGTTTTATTTTCACCTTGAACAAAACAGCTTACCCGAGAAGTTGTTTTAAGGGTTCAGTATCTCCAGAAATATAACTCCCACAGCCATGACATTTCTTGAGGACACAGACAGAATTGTTTCCAGCAGATCGAAATGACTGAATAGATCCAACAGAGGACACATTTTTAATTATCGGGCCTTTAAAATGGAAAAAAAAAATTGACATTCCACCGTAAAGTCAAGCAAACCAACATGCGTATCAATAACATTTAATCAATAACATAATTTGACATGCACCCAGATTCAACAGCATTGTATATAAATGTAAAAACAGAATACCATACATTTTAAGTTTCAAATATTGTTGTTTAACATATAATTTAGTTTATAAAAAAAGACAGAAAAAAGAAAAACTGCCTACATTTCTTATGAATCACCTGCACTGTTTGCTGTAGTTGCCAGTGGGAGTTTCAGAAATTGGACTACTGCACCCCCTTGTGGGCATTGTGACTCCCTTACATGAGCAATGACTGTATCACCTCACTTGTGTTGGCATTGTGCAGCTAAACCTAAACTTAGATAAACACAGAGAGCAGTGAAGCCTATGAATGTGGCAGAACTTTAATTATTTTTGCACATATTACTCTAGCAGTATTCATCTCCCCATTACTTTAAGTGTGTTACAGAACACTGAAGATCGCGTCTACATTCTTTACACCTGATCACCTTTTAAGTGAAACATCAAACACTACACTACAGAAGGCATCATCGCTGATACTGACATGTTATTCTTAAGGCCTGACACTCCATTTGTTCCTATTCACTTGACATTTTCAAAGAGGGTTTCCTTGCAGTGTTTGCAAAGCCAAACTCCACAGACTAATGAATACATCTGAACCTTTTCTTTACAAAATCTGAGATAAAAAGTAACCGTTGACATCTGTACTATTTGTGAAGAGACTTCACCAGTTTCTGATATATGGAAATGCATGAAGCAAAAATGATTCTTTTATTTTTTTGTCTTAAGTGAAAGCAGATTTAAACAAACTGCATAGTTGTGTGGCACATCGGTGCAGCTCAAGCGGTGATCTCAGACCACAGATTGGCTTTTGTCGTCGTCGTAGCGCTGGTACTGATCCCCGAGCAGAGGCTGGTGGCCCTCCATCTTGTACGAACGTGCACGCACAGCGCACGTGGTGGCGGCGAAAATGACCGCCACGAGGACGAGGGCGGCAACTATGGCCATGGTTATGATTTCAGTCAGAGTGAAAGCTTGACCTGGAAAGGTAGACGCAGATAATTATTACCTTTAGAAGCAGAAATTTTTATGGCGATAGACATGAATCGGAATGTTTACCTGGCCATTCAGCTTCATAAGAGTAACCAAGATTTTCTGGAGCAGTCACAAACATCTCTGAGTTGGTCACTGGAGGCCAGAATGGTACCATGTTGTAGCGCCTGTTGTGACCAATGGGGGCGTTCTCATCAGGATACACAGCCGAATCTGTTCGGAAATGCTTTGAGTTAGCTTAAAAGTGGCAAAAACAACAAGAACCAACCATATTTTGCTGCTAAAACACCTGGACTGTGTCTCCTCAACCATTCATCGAATATTGCATCAGTGTAAGTGTGGAGCAGAACAAAGATGGGGTCATTGGGGGAAAGGTGAGTCTGTCCTCCGGTTCCATTCAGGAACAAATGAGCCAGGTTGTGGAGGCTCCTCACCACGGGGTCGTAGTTCCCCTGGGGGGCGCTGTAGCCTGCAAGAACAACACAAAAAGGCATGAGAAAGCGCTGTGTGTAAATGTAGAAAGACTGCATGAAAGAAATGTCATCGCTCACCTTCGATGGTGTTCCTGAAGCTTTCGGAGGAGGTAGAGTAGTAGGGCGGCGTGTCGAAAGTGTTGACCTGCAGACAGTCGGCCACATCCTGAGGCTCCGGGAGACGCTGGACCATCGGCCTGTTGACGTTCCCTGCTGGGTTCCTTCTGATCGGAGCCGTCTCGGTGCCTGAAGGAGACAGGAAAAGACAGAAGATAAGACGTCATGCATGCATTTATTCTACTCTCAAAGAATAAAGAAGATCTCTGTAAAAATCACCAGTCTGTCTGTAATGATAAACGAACAAAGGGCTCACTGTTGCAGATGGTTCCCAGCGTGTCGTAGTCTTCCACGCTCTCACAGAGGACCCTCCACTGGGAGAAGATGGAATTTGGACTCAGGGAATTCATATCAAAACTGCTCCTGGCTCCCATCAGGTCATCTGTGCAGATGTCACATGTGCTTCCACCGATGGCAAAATTCCAGTAGGGCAGGGCGAAGGAGGGGTCCTGCAGCATGTCCTGGTTGTTGGATATGAAAAAATGCAAGGATGGCTGGGTTAGAGAGTGTGAATGTGAGGATCAAGGAAAAATACTAGAAGGACTGATTTTAAATTTTACCTGCACCAGGCTTTAATTGAATGTATTTCCATATCAGAGTATCTGGAATTTAGTAATGGTGTCGGAATGCACAGAATTAATTTGTTATTTTCACACCGTGTGATCTGCTTTAAGGGCAGCCGCGACAAGATCAGTTCACAGTGAATGAGTAAATGTGCAAGAAATGAAAATTGCTTCTACAAAAGCCTTTGTGGAAATGATTTAAGGGTGTGCTGTCACTTGGGTAAAATATATACAGTATATAAAGACAAAACTTGAGAATTTATGTGGTGGTATTAAGTCATGATGGATTTGGAAATGGTGAAACTCTCTGCATGATGCTTAGAATTTGAGATACAGGTAAAGTAAATGTGTCAATATGGGATTTATAGGTAAAGAATATTCATGACGCTCAAGTTAGACTCTAATCATCTGTGAATTACTTTCTACTTTAATTCTGTATTAAGGTCTTAAAAAAATACCGTCCTTAAACTCTCCACTTTTTGATATGAAACCAGGCATTAAGACACACTAAGAGTGAGCTCAAGACAGATATTTTTCCTCAACAGAACAAAATAATCCACCGCACTATTAAAATCCAGGCCTCTGCTCCCCAGATATGATTTAAATGTGGCAGGCTAAAGAGCCAGAGACACTTTTTAGTCATCTTAGCTGATATCCTGCTTTGAGAAACAAGCTCTCCCTCAAACTCTGCCAGTGGGGCCGATTTGCAAAAAACAAGCGACTAATTAGGGAGCACAATTCACCATAAACTCACACAAGATAAGAATGGAGTTCCTCTGTGGGGGTCCGACACACTGTCAGGGCTTGGAATACACACAGAGGCTTCATTTCACTTCCTGTGCTTAACTGTGGAAGGATGCAACACTCGCTGGAACTGATAATTAACGTTCCCCACACATCACTTTGGCAATAGGTGCAGGCTAATAACTCCTTAACTCACCAAAAGCTCTGTAGGATACTGTTTTCTCCAAATCGGTGGTTTGCAGATCGCATCAAACCTCAGTGCGTGAAGTGTTTGGTAGCATTTTACACATGCTTATTAAGGCGTGACATTGCATCAACAGATATGATTTCCTCGCTAGTACAGCTGAGGGGAAACGCAAAACAAAGTAGCTACGGGCTATTAGTTGGTGATGTATTGCTAAAATAAAAATGTCGATAAGCAGTCAAGTGCCGATTACAGGCAGGCAACCAGAAACATAACTGGTTAGAATTTCTTTTCATAATTCAAAACACCCTGTTTCACAGAACTGTAGTGTACTCCAAATCTTTAAAGTTGCAAATATTATTTTATTGGGTTGGGCTGCCATAATATTGTTGCACCAACTTAATATTGTGTGTAAATTGAACTCAAATTTCTACGTTAGTTGATTAAATACAAAATTCAAGTTGAGATAACTGAATGAAATTGGCTTGATGACATATTTTTTCTTAATTTTGAGTTCAGGATTTGAATTATCCACCCCAACCTACTTCTTTTTTGTTTGTTTGTTTTATTTATTATGGATATTAACACTCAAAAATCATTAAAACAATTATGGAAATGCTAATTAGAACAACTTAATTTTATGAGTAACTGTGGATAAGAGGGAAAGCTAATTCCCTTAACGCAATATTTTTGTTGGTTGATCATATTTTCATATTTTCATTTTTTGAAAAGCCAAAGCAGTGTTTTTATGGCATTTACAGCTTTATCATTACTTCTCAAACAGTATCTCACCTGCATGTCTCGCTCCAACTGCAGCAGGTGGTACCGGTGCCAAGTGACAAAACCGGGGCCCTCATGTGAGAAGTCCACTCCCCCAAAGCTAGGCTGCCCCGCACCCAGGAACGTCTTACTGACGGAGTAATAGTGGGTCCACACGAAGTAATTGTAGATGGTGATGTTTTCGAACAGCGTGGTGGTGCCGTCCGGCCCGTAGATGTTGGCGAAGTGCCGAGTTGCGATCACCAGGTCAGGGTGCACCGTGCGCTTGGCCTGATCCAGCGCGTTCACGAACGCACGCTTCTCATCCGCGCTGAGCTGCATCACGTTTCTCCTCACTGGGGGATTATAAGAGAGGAAAAATTGGATTAACTCAATCAGTCATGCGTTAACCGGGGGATCCGATTTTAATGACCGAGAAATCAAATTACTTTTTATAAGTTTCTGGGCACTTTCAGCTTGTTTCATGGGGTTCTAATCTGAATTAATTTTTATTAAAATATGCTGGCTGTGTCAGATCGAAACTGATAGCTAGATCAACATTAAATTGATAAGAAATCCTCAGGCTTAAAAGCCACTGACAAATCCATACCATCTCCAGATCTAGCTACTTTATGGTTACAGCTTAACTATATCTCTGTCTCATATATCTATAGTATTATTGATAACAGGAGGTTGCGCACTTACCAACAGAAACTGGCTGGTCACAGTTGGGTCCAGTCAATCCGTGCTTGCAGCGGCCGCAGTTATACCCGCTAAAGTTCCCGTTACATTGACAAGTACGATTGAAGAAACGGATGGGCCACCGCTCCCGGTCATCCCGTCCATCGTGCGGGTACTGAGGCCCGTGAGGACGCGCGTCCACTGCCAGTGACAC
>OMNN01041493.1:0-11292 GCA_900302755.1 Chromis chromis
TTAATTAATCAACGGCAGGTAGTCATCAACCCCGCTACTTTTCTCACTCAGGGTACCAAAAACATTCATAACCATGAACTCCCATGGTGCATTGCAGCACGACAGTTCAGTCCTGTGATTGGCTCTGTGATCGCTACAATACGCTTACAAAAGAAATCCAATAGCATTGTTTTGTAGTAATAATAATTGGCCATTGCTTTAAATTTGAATCAATGTGAGCTTTTCCATTTTAAGAGTTAATAGTAATAACTACTTTTAATGTTGTAGCAATGGCAGCGGTAGCAAGTACGGGACTGTTGTGCTGCAATGCATTATGGGAGTTCAGGGTTATTAATGTTGTCAGCACCGTGAGTATGGAGTGTAGCGGGGTTTATGGTTACCTGCCACTGGTCTACATTTGTAAGTATGGGTTCTGGGGTGTTGCTAAGTGTCAACACTAAAAACCTTATTTTGGGAGATGTTCAAAGAAACCTTCACTTTTGATTCTATTTTTAAAATATTCTGCAGCTCTATTCAATTTAAAAACATTAAATACTAATACTTTACCAGTTTTGTGGCGCCCCCTGGCACAATATAATCGCAATTTTGGGGTGCCTCCTGGGGTGCCGTGGCCTCCAGGGGGCGCCCCAATATTTTCCCAAATTTTGGCGCCCCCTGGAGGCTACGGCGCCCTTAGCATTTGCCTATACTGCCTATTGGAACACTTGAACAGGTGAAAGGCTTTAACTTGTGTATATAAACCTGATAAATAAATCAATGTAGGAACTTTAGCTCAAAGCACAAGAATGGCGTTATTCTGTGTCCCAATAACACATAGGAAATTAAAATTACTGAGAAAATGAAGCTGTGAAACAGTTGAGGTTTAATTAAAATTTCTTGGAAGCAGAACTGCCGCAGAAACATAAATGGTTTTAGTGGTTGTATAAAAATGACAAAAGTAATTTTTTGTGTTCTCCTGAAGCAGAAAATTAGAACAATATGTTGTGTGCCAACGAGGTGCTCAAGTACATAAGAAAGACCCAAATGTAAAAAAGAAAAACAAGCAACTCAGAACCACTAGTTGTCTAACAGAACAGCTTTTTTTATTTCACCAAAAACATGTTTCTTCCTTCCTCTTCTGTTACATTTGAAGACTCTCTTGGCAGCCTAAAAAGCAAATGTCAAACTCTTGTTGATAGTGTTAAATAATGTGGTATAGTGACTTTTCTTTTTGTGAGAGGTTACTGTAATCTGTGGGGTTAATTGAAAAGTCAGCTGCCATTTTTGTCTGTCTTCCAGCTTGCCCAGGATGAGGGCAGCCCAGTGCGAGGGTTTGGTGTGGTGGAATACGAGAGCGCGGAGCAGGCGGAGGCTGTGCTGATAGAGATGGACCGAACGCTGGTGGGAGGACAGGAGGTCCGTCTGTCACTCTGTACCCCCGGCACCTCAGGGAGAAGCACCTTGGCTGCACTCATTGCTGCCCAGGGTATGGTGAGTAACCCCTAACCCTAACCCTATATACACAGAAAAAACAAGAGCAGCATCACATCACAGGCATATAGAACAGAGTATACTGTATATTGCACCCACCAGTACACTGGATTTGATGTTAACCTCTGTTCAGATGTCAAAGGACTAATATTAGCACCGATTAGCACATTAGCAGTCACACTTCACTAGCCAGCTATTACAAGTATGTGCCGATCAGTTATAAAATAAAAGACCAACATGGTTGTGACATAGAGGAGAGACATCCAGGTCAATCCTGACCAGCTGGGAAATGTTTCTATGTTGGAAAAGCCAGCCAGTGTTTTATATTGTGAACTCTCCTCCCCGCGGGACCTCGGATGTTGTGGACAGTCGTTCATAAGACTTTGAGGTAAGCCCACTTACTGAGCCCCCAGTCTGACAGCCAGACGGTGCTCATCTCTTTCTTGGTGTATTATATGCACTGCACCACACTCTGGAATCATCAGCACAATGGCCATCTAAGATTGGGGAGTATTCATAAAGTATTCATAAAACTGAAGTGGTGACCGGGACCGTAGGACAAAGAAAAACATGAAAAATATCACACTCAAGAAGCTGGAAGCATCAATTATTCATTTTCCAGCGAATCACCAAATCATAACTAGTGTAGACGTGTCATTGGTTTTCCCAGTTCACATTTTTTTAAAGGTCCCATATTGTGCCCCTTTCAGCAAATTAATTAAAGTCTCTCTTTTGAGCTCAGAATAGTGCAATTCATTTCACCAGTGGTTTTCACCCTGTTCTAAATAGCCTGTGTCAGTGTCTGTAGCTTTAAATGTAGCTGAGCTGCTGCTATCCACGCCCCCTTCAGGAAGAAGACTCTCTCTGTGTCCGTGATTGACAAGCGTGGAGCAAAACAATTGACTACATGGCAGCTGACACCGAAAGTCCTGTCCTCTCGCACACACTCTTGTCTGTCACTTTCTCTCTGAGCGCTCATTTTACATGAAAATATCACAGAATTCCCAGCACAGCCGTTGTTTTTAACTCAAGCGTATGGTGAGTTTTTCAGACTATGCTCCAATTATGAAATCAATATTTTAGCAGTGCAGAGTAGCAGCTTGGAAATGGCTTTAAAGTGACAGTTGGTTAACTAGTAGTATTAATTGGCTGCTTTTCAGTCACTATTTCTCTAACAGAAACAGAAAATTTTGTAAATAAGAACACCTTTATTAGGAATTCAGCTACATTCAAATACAGTATATGTGAGCACAGAGAGCAAGATAGAAGCAAACAGATGTCAAGAACTGACACAGCTGTGTTTGGGCGACAACAGGTGACACAAAATCACACTAACCCACCCAGATCTTGTTTATTAGTTTCAAATCAGTCTTAAAGTTTCCACCATCTCTACAGTCCCCTCAGTTTTTCAGTGTCCTTAGTGCTCTGACCTGTAGGCGTGCAATCTAAGCCAATGGTAACGTTAGCTTCACAATATCCCAACAGTAAGGATTTTACTATTGTAATGGTGCTTTTGCCTATAAAAACAAGTAATCCACTGGGTCTTCAGTTCCTCAGATGCTGGGAGTGCATTAAGACTATTGTGTTCACTCTTGCAATCAACAGCAGAACATTTGGTGTGGTTTGTTCATGGCTGAGACATTTCAGATTTAGCAGAAGCAGCTCTAGAAAGTAAATAAACCTGGCAGACAGCAAGGCAGCTGCTCTTTCTGAATGACTCACCTCAGAAGCAGCAGGCAGTGAGGAATCAGGATTATACAAAGTTTGAGTTAGACAATTATTGGTTCCAAATTTGGAATGTAGCAGCTCAGTAAAATTCTTCATGAATTGTAAAGCTGAACAGCTTTTAGTTTACACCTCCAAGTATTCTTCACTTTCTCTAAAACAAAAAGTTAAACAACATTACCATAGCATGTAAACATAATGCCTTCCACCCAGAATCCAACTCATCAGCCAGGCTAAAACAATTTACACATGATGTCTAGAAATAAGTACAAACTACAAAACAAACATAAGCCCATTCATCATAATTAGTAATAGGGTTGAGGCAGGGACACAAAATCAGGACTCGGAACTCCAAGGACTAAAAGCAGAAACTGAAATTTAATTATAAGAGATGGTTGATGACTACAAAAAAATAAAAATAAAAATCCAGGCAAACAAATTTGGGGAGCAGGCAACGCCAAAATCCAAAATATAGGCTAGGCTAAAAAAAAAAAAAAAAGTTCCACAGCAAAAACTGGAGGTGAGATTTTAACTGTCAGTTTTATTATCTGTAGCTAACAGGCATCCGCTGCTCTCAACACTAGTATGATAATCATAACCGTCCAGATTTTAGCTGGTTAAAAGCAAACATGTTGGATATTAACAGGGTGGGCCTGATGAGTCTGTGTGCAGATTTAGAGGTTTGAGGCTGGATCTGTAAACCCATCACTTTACCAAATAATCTGGGCTGAACATCGTTTGAGACCAAAATCTCAGATTTAACCTCTGATTGTCAGGAGGGGTGAAACTGAGGTAAATTGGCCAGAAACTCCTGTAGTGTGAGCCCGGCTTAAGGCACAAAGACCATCTGTGAAATAAGAAGTAGGATCAGGTGAGTGGAGGAGCAGGTCAGGTGACACTGCAAGTATAGGAATGGCAAGGTCTGAAAGGACAACTGAGTTAGTGCACTGAATAAATAAATTAATGAAGAAACCCCAGACTTAACAAGCATTTGTCTACAAAGGAATAATTGTTTAACTATTTTGCCTCTTTGCATGTGTTAATACCATATGCACAAATGGATGGAAAAAGTTAAAATAGTACATGCACTATTGCTGCAAACCTTTCCTAAACGTATTGAAACACACCATTTGTTATGAGTGGATTCTTTTTACAAATGCAAATCTTATTGTTTACATAATGTTAAATGTCAATTAGCAAGGTCTCATGAAGCATTATACATCAAAGCAGAATATGTAAACTCAACTTGTCAGCTTGAAGCTTGTCACTTGCTGAAAAGTTAAAGCAAACTCAGCAAAGGAAACCTCATACATTTCAGAAAGAAGGCACAGAAACACTTCTGGAACACCACACACTGCATCGCCAAAACACTGGACTTCCCAGACAAACAAGCAGACATGCTCACAGCTACATCAACATGTAGCTGTGAAGCCAGTGCCAAGTGGTTATTACATCCACATCCAGGGATGAGATGCACCGAGGTTTGACATGGTGCACATGCATGAACAGCCTTAGGCTGAAATAGTCTTTGTAGCTGTGATATCCCTCCTACACAGTGCTGTGGTAGCAGAGAAGCACTGACATGATAATTATAGTTCTATAGAGTGATTGGGCTCCTCCACTGTCTCCTGTTTCCTGAAATAAACCAAACTCACAGCTCGCGACTCAGTATGACACTCATACATACACACATCCCAACAGATGCAGCAGACTTGCACTCACAGGAAGTCATGAGAGTTCCAATCAGCTGAGGAGAAGGAGCATGGGTTAGTATAAGTGCAATATATCCTGCTACCCATCAGGAACAGTATTTAGATACAATGAAGGAAAGGAAATACTGGACATGGCTACTGAGAGGTTTGTCTGTATACATAAATAAGATAGCTAATATTCAGGTTTAAGATACTTCTGTACTGGCTCAAAATATATGATAATGTTTGTTTCTTGGGAAACAGCATCTGAAAAAATGGCATCACTCACACTTTCAGACAAGGATTCAAGGATTCAAGGTTCTTTATTGTCATACCAGCACACGTGTTCACATGAGATGGCACGAAATTGGCACTCAGGTCCTGGTTATAAGTCCAAAAATGATAAAAAAAATAAAAATAAAAATAAGAAAAATAATGAAAGATAAGTGAAATTATAAGCAATAAAAACAATATATACAAGTGTTTACCAGTGGTAAACAGATAAATATGCATGTGTGCAAACAAGCCTTTAGTTTGTCGTATTATAATGTTTTTTTAGATGTATCTTTTTCATTAAGATTTTTGTTCAACCTGTTTATATAAATCACATTTTATTCAGTTTCACGTTTTTATTTGTACCTATTTACATTTTTTGATGGGAAATTGTTGGGTTTTGCTGCATGATATTGACCTCAACTGACATATGTCGTGATTTGGTGCTGTATGAATAATAATTTAAATTAAAAAACATTTCTTTCTATTTTTACACATGCGTTTATATTTTTTTATATTTATTTTCAATGTATATGTTTATTACAAAAATGTATTTAGTTCCCTTAATACTTTGTTGATTTTTTATTATTATTATTTATTTAGTTTAACAGGTGTCAGCAATTATATTGGCTGTAGCAGGGGCTTTCTTTGAACATGACTTATCAAGTCTGTTAGACTAATAATCCACAGTAAATGAAAGCACTTAATTAACAGTGTTGATAATTTAATCAGCCTATAGGCACTAAGTTCAGCAGTGTTGCCACGTGGAAACCCTCCATTATGAATTTATATGAATGCAGGTTTATAGTTCATTATTAAGTACCCACAGGCCACAGAAAGGCCTTACAGCTTTATATTTAAATATTTTAAATTACATTCTTAAGCTGGTGGGGGGCTACAATTAAGTCAGTAACTTATAGCCATGGCACTGGTGATCCACTTTATCCAAGTTATACATATTGGCCCATTAAAAGTGCTATAAATGACTCATTTATAAATTTCAGCTACACTACGACTATTTTTTTAAAAATATGTCTGACGGCTCTATTGTCACTCTCTGATGCTATCACAGCTTTTGCAGAGCTTGAATTATCGGGTGCATTTGAAGAGATTGTAGCCTTGAAGGACATGCTGAAAATTACAGGTTTAAAAGCAACAAAGTAACATTCGCAGAGTCTGAATTGCAATGAAGAGGATAAAAAGACATCGAGAGAAAATGTGTTTATGAATAAATTAGCAGAGAAAGATGGGGGGAGATGTGAGAAGGAAAGAAGACATAAACTCAGTGAAAGGAAAGGGAGGATTTGATTGAGAAAGAGGCGAGAAAAGGGAAGGAGAAAGAGGAGATGGAGAGTCAGAAAGCACTGGAGCCTGAGAGGACTGTTAGGTTACATTAGTACCCCGAGGCTCCTTCAGGATTATTGCCCTGAATGTGAGCAGCCGGTAAAAGAAACATCAGACCTTCAGAAAGATATCAAGACTTACTCCTGGCTACAGCTCTCCTCTGAGGCGGTTCTCTCATTTCTCCAGTTAGTGAATGTGAGTGTGAACGCTGAGGACCAGATGGCCTCCTCCTCCCTCCTCCTTTCTTCTCCCTCCATCCTTACGCGATGCTTCTCGCCTTCCCTTCTTCGCGGCTTCCTTACCTCCCTGGCGTTTGTGTGTGTGTTACTGTGTGGGTGTGTGGCTGGATTTTGTGCCAGTAGCCAAACAGACTGATGCATGCTGACATTTTCTCCGGCAGAAAGAAAAGAAACAAGAGAGAGAGCGCTCTCCTCCTCCTCCTCCTGCTCCTGTCCTCCTCCTCCTCCTCTCTTCCCTTGAAAGATGCTGTCAGCTACGACTGGCCTTGTTCAACACCGGCACACACATTCACACACAAACACCGGTTTTCCTCGCTGTAACACACAAATGCACATACTGTATGTGTGCGCTCTCCTCCTGCTCTCTCGCTGACAGGATGGAGTCAAACCCACTCCATCCCCCGTCAGTGATGCTCTCTCTCCGGGATGTGACAGGGAGGAAGCAAGGTTGACTTGAGCTGAAGTCATGCTGTAGCTCAGGGGCAGACGAGGAGGAAATGTCACCATGCTGCTAATGTTGTTTTAAATAGCCGTGTCTTTGGGCCAGCCAGCGAGTGCAGCCGCTGCACTGTCAGTGAAATACTGAGGAGGATCTACCAGAGCAAGGGCCGCTCCATTCGATTTGATGCAGTCTAATTCGGTGGGATTTCATTTGAGTCTGTCGAATTAAATTTCCCCCGTATAATGAGTGATTGAATTCCTATTTGGGAATGTGCCTTACAGTACGTCTTTTGATTAGACACAAATCAGCAGAGATCTGTTTGGTTCCAGGAAGTTCAGCTCACGTCAAATTCAATATAAGCTTTAGCGGTGACGGGGGAAACACTCAGAGTAGGACACGCCTCAGATGGTGTTTCAAGTGTGATGAGAGCTACGGTAACATTGTAAGATGAGTTATATATAAATCAAAGTAACAAAAAAAGAAAAGCTGGGAAACACACAGCTGACTAAGTGCTTTGTAGGATTAAATAGACAAGATGAGATGCAGCTAGAGCTGAAAATATATTTGTAACCTGGGCTGTAGTGGAGGCTAAACACATGTAAAGTTCAGTGGAAAGATGTAGGAGCACAGTGGTCATAGTAACCAGGACCAGGTAAGTAGTAATGAGCCTGAAGTGGACCTGAAGTTATCTTTACATAATGTTTTAACTGTTCTATTTGTTGCTGCCTTTTTTATAAGACAACAATTCTGGACCCAAAAGCAGACTATGAGGATGGTCACTGCTTCAGGTCCCTCTCTGGTCATTGATCATAACCCTAAAACAGCATCTCTGTTTATTAGACATTGAAAGACAGTGAAAATAAGTAGATTACATATGGAAAATATGCCATCTAGGAAGTCTGAACCTCTCCACACTAGCTCACCTTTTATTCTACTCAAACACTGTAGAATTACTTTATGCTACACAATGGCAAGGTGTAATATCGGAGTAATTCAGTCATACATGTTCAAACTGGAAACCAATTCTGAAGATGAATAATGGTATGAAAATCCAACCCTGCGAGTTGACAGGCCTGGTTCCTGGGGTTTGTTACACATAAAACCATGGACGTCTTAGTCTGTATTTTTGAGGCTGTCATCGGTGCACTGCAGTTTCAAGGCAGAATTGCTCATCCGTGGCCTTTCCGACTTATTTCTATCTATCTAAAAAACGCCATATGGACATGTTAACAAGGTAAAAAAAAAAAATCATTTTCACTAGAGGGTGTCTTTAACACGCATTTATGCAGAAGTGGGAAATGTGAGAAGTTGAAGCTGAAGGTTTGGAGAAGGTGGAGAGCTGAGGCAGTGATGCTCTGAGGCGGGGGCCGGCGGAGCAGTGAGCTGGGGAAGGAGAGCGTGACTGGCTGGGTAAGCGGAGCTGTTGGCGGGGCACTGCAGGAACAGTGTGAAGCTGGGCGAGACAGGCAGGCAGAGCGAGGAGACAACAGACCTGAGGCACCGGGAAAACACACCATGAGCCAGGAGTCAAATAACACGAAGAAAACCACTTGGTAAAAAAAGAGTCTGCTGTAGCGTAGGTAGCACACAGGTGAAGTGAATCATCTGGCGGAGACCAGAGGGCAGAGTCGGGGTAGATACACTGCTGGAGTGGACGAATGATGAACCTCAGGTGCGTGGATGATGGGCAGGAACCACACCCGGACAGACACAGGGAGAAAAACAAGAGACCAACAAGAAACACGGGGGAGGGAAAACAGCAGAAACACTAAGAAACATTGTTTTATGCAGTGTCCGATTGTTGAAAAGGAAGCTTTTACTTTTTTTTCAGAAAGGGAGTGAATAGAACAGGAGACAGAACAGTAGGGAGAAAGACAGGATGTAACAGTACAGTAGAGACAGAAAAGAAGGTGCAAATGATTACAGATTAACATTAAAAGATGGAGGAAAAGAAACAAAACAAACAGCCCAGGAGTGACATGATGAAGACAGCTGTAGGCTACAAACACAGAGAAGGCAGCAAAAATTGTTTCTTATTCATTTTTAAAGGCAAAATCTAAATCCAGCCAAATTTGAAATACAAGTTTAGAACCTGCTATGAAATGATTGGCATGTCTTTTAACTTTAAATTAATCTAATACTATATAACAACTGTCTTACTTTCTTATGCTGTTCACATTAGTTAGGTTTGCAAACATGGCACTAAAATGGTCATAAAGATAATTGTAGTTTTAGTTGACAAGATGCAAATTTTCCATCTGTAAGTCAAACTGTTCACTTATTTATGAAGTTAAAGAAAATAATCCCACATTAGTCAGATTTGTTTATTTCAAACATCCATCTATAATTAAGATTATGTAGATCAGGTATGTCCATCATTCTATCAGTAAGCTCCTGTGTGTGAATTTATCCAAGTGCAGATCATTTTACACCTAAAACCCTGTAACTCAAAAATTTCCCCTCCTAATCAGAACCTAGTAACAGCCTGGTTATAAAACCAGGAAGTCCTGGCACCAAATGGTTCAGACCTGATTTCGATAAGTACCACACAAAGTTCAACTTGGGGAGCTTAGATTATTATTATTATTATTATTATTATTATTTGAGTTCAAAGGGGGACACTCCTAAACTGTGTGCTAAACTATAGTTTGTAACAAATGAAATTGTTTTTTGTGGGTGAAAAAACTCACACTCTCTCAGTGAGGATGTTGAAGTCAGCACCTCTTTATTCAGGCAGTGCACAGAATCTCACACAACACCAGGTTATGGGAGAGGAGGTCCCCGAACAAGAGGCGCAGCAGTATTTATACAGTTAAAACACAGCAAACAGTTGTATCACACATCACTAAATCTTGCTTCCTGCTTATCTAGCATAAGAATATAACTCTTTCTGCCTAAGGTAACCTTGGGAGTGCATCTCCTTCCTTGGCGATCTCCTCCACACATTCCATCTCTGAATACAATCTTCAGTATTTTTCCATCAGTTTTCACACACATTATTCCTACATTATGTGACTTGCAAAGTATCTCTTTTCAGTCAAATCTGCCACATGACCAAGCACAGTTTCTGAAGGTTCTGTTAGTATGTTCTGAGGACAGTATTTTGTTTTCTTAAGTTTTAGAGAATTATAATTTTAAACCAGGTCTAAACCAATATTTGCTGTTCTCTTAACTTACTAACAATATCATATGTAGGATGCTCATAAGAATGTCTTGTATATTTACTTATGTATTACTTGCCTTTGTACTCGCAGTGTGGTTTCTTTTATTTACACCTCATCCAGGTTGCACAATTGTACCAGATGGGAACTTGGTGTGTTTTTTTTTTCAAGCAAGATGCCAAGATGTAAAATTGGCAGGAAACTTATGAATTAGAGAGAATATCTAAACAATGGCCTTCTCAAGTCTCTGAAGAACTTTTTTCTTCTCAACTCCTCTCCTGCCTTGTTTCTCTCAGCTCTCCTCCCCCTTCCTCCTGCAGCTCTGTCCCTTGCTCTTTCTTTCTTGCTTTCTTTCCTTTTGTCTCCCTGATAGATTCCCCTCTGCTGACATTGCAGACACATCCTGATGATGTAAACTAGTGTAATGATTACTGTAGCCATCAGGGGCTCCTAATGACAAGATCAAAACACATATTGTACTGCACACACACACACAGACCCACTTTCCTTCCACTAACTTGTTTGTGTTTCTTACTCTAGATTCTGAGTAACAGGAAAGGCCTGTTACCAGAACCAAACCTGGCTCAGCTGTTGACCAGTATGACCAACCCTGCCGCCCTGCAGATTCTCATGAGACCGTACCACACTGGGAAAAGAGGAGGTAAGACTGCAGATTACAGACATGAGTGCTGCTGCATTGAACACTGATAATCATTTGACTAGATTTCAAGTCTTTAAAACGAAACCTTTCCATTTACACCGATCAGCCACAACATTATGACCACTGATGGGTGAAGTGAATAACATTGATCATATTGTTACTATGTGGTGTTCTGCTGGAAAACCTTGGATTTTAACATCCGTGTTGATGAGACTTAGACACCCAAATAAACATTTTCCCAGAACAAGCACACTCCCTCATGCAAATGGAAATCCCAAATGTCACT
>OMNN01041497.1:0-10119 GCA_900302755.1 Chromis chromis
AACCCACGGGGCTCAGCTTCGGGTAGAAAGTAATGAACTCCTCGCAGAAAACATTCATAGCTGCCATCTTCATCAGGGATGGGCAACCCTGGTCCTCGAGGGCCCCTATCCTGCATGTTTTAGATGCTTCCCTCTTCCAACACACCTGATTCAAATGATCAGGATTGTTATCAGGCTTCTGCAGAGCTTGATGATGAGCTGATCATTTGAATCAGGTGTGTTGGAAGAGGGAAGCATCTAAAACATGCAGGATAGGGGCCCTCGAGGACCAGGGTTGGGCACCCCTGTGTTAGACCAACGTAACATCAAAACATACCAAGTTACAACGAGCCACACCGGGTCTCTACAAGTCGTATGAGCACCCAAACCTTCCCCAGAAACCTCTTCACTCTAAAACATGCCAACAATAATCAGGATTTTCTCTGGACTCTAGAACTCCTTTGGCCCTCGAGGACCGGAGTTGCCCATCCCTGATTTAGATACACTACCAGCCATGTAGCCGCTACTAGTGTCTGCTTACAGATACAGTCAGCAAGAACCTCCATCCTACAAATTGTCCATGAAGGTTCTCAGTCATCCAGGTCATTGTTATCTTCGTAGTTCCAATGGTAGCATCTGGACTTGGTGGAGTTACTTCAAAGACGTTCCACCTCTCATCCAAGAGGCTTCATCAGTTCTGAACTGACTGGTTGGGAGTTCCAGGTTTTAGACTCTTCAGGATCCATTAACACTATTGAAGCTCCAGTCTGCTGGGTGAGTGTTGCCCCTCCCCTCATTATGCGAGTCGTTAGGTCTTTCCCTCTCACAGTGGGGTTTGTTAGGAACCATCGTGGCCAGGTTTGACAGGTTTCTGTTCTTCCTGGGTAGAGAATGTAACACTGCATTGTACACAGGTGAGAGGTGATGTCTTCAGCCTCCCCCTCGGTTCAATTAAGGCTTTTCTAGTTTAACAAAGCCTGTCATCTGACTGATGGTTTGAGAGGGGGGTGAAGGAACCCATCTTTGTCTTTGTACAATGGAGTATTACATTATTTACCCAGGAAGAACAGAAACATGTCAAACCTGGCCACGATGGTCCCTTACAAATCCCACTGTGAGAGGGAAGGACCTCTCACAATGGGGGATAAAACCTGGAAACTCCTAACTAGTCAGTCTAAAACTGATGAAGCCTCTTGGATGAGAGGTGGAACGTCTTGGAGCTACTCAACCGAGTCCAGATGGTACCAATGATACTACAAGGTTCCTACAAATTGAACAACAGCTGCCTTAATTGATCCTCTAATGTAAAGCTTCAGCATAAGTTGTATCTGAGTGTGTTTCTCACCTGAATGGCAACTGGCATCATCTTGTTATCAGGAGTCTTTTGAAACAGAACGAGGGGAGCCACCATGTACTGCTTCTTCCCGTTGACTGTCTTCGGTTCCAGCCCATCCAAACGCTTGTAGTCGCACAGATAGATGTTACCTTTCTGAATGAGAAACAGGAATGACATTTTCAAAGTGAAAGTGTAATCCATTGGCAAAACACGCATCTCTTACAAACAAGGATATTGTATTTTAGGAGTAGGAGACAGTCACCTGCATTTCATCGGTCAGTCTATGCTGACCATGGAGGAAGACCTCATCAGGAACAGGGAAGTTCTGGGGTAGGGCTTTACAGCGTCGGATCAACATGGGGTTGACACCGTTTAGATACTGGTAGCCGAAGAACGCATCATCCTTCCAGTGTTTATGGACATACTCTGGAAAAAGAGCAGGTTGTTTAAAACTGTTGGACTGCTGTATACAAGCTGGAGTAAGAAACCAATAGAGTCCAGTATTTACAGCTTGTTTTGGGACTGACATCATTTTATAGGAGGCAGTTGAATACATGCTATTGTGCACATTGTATTAAGTAATCCTACCATGACACTACAGTACCTGATATGGGAGTCTGTTTGTTGTAAAACACCTTACTGATGGCATCAATATCAGTCCACCTCTCCATACAACTTGACAGTCCTTTTATCCCCAGCTCTGCCAGTCTAGAAAGGAAAAAACACAGGAAATGCATTATGATGCTTTGGAAAAGTGTGTCTGCAAATAGTTAAATAGGCAGGTAGATGAGGCCCTCACCCTGCGGCTGCTGTGAAGGCAAACTCTATGGTCTTGGTGAAGGAGAAGCGGACCTCACAAGGCAATGAACAAGGACCTTCTGCCTTCATGGAGTGAGGAATTCCCTCCGCATAGACATCCCAGCTGGGAAAATACAGAAGAGCCCATTTGAGAGACACACAGGATACAGTAGTGAGAAGAGCAGCAGCAGCAGTGAATCTGACAGCCAAGCAGAGTGGATGAAATCGACTTCTGGACCGGAAAAAAACGGATCCTGAAAACGAAATGATGACCACTTTCCAGTCTCTTTTCTGAGATCCTTCTCGTTAGTCCATCTCTACTGCTAGTGCCACTATTAGCACCTGTTAGCATCTACTCGCAGCTCTGTTAGCCATGGCTTCTCCCACCAACCTCTCCTCTGCTATCTTCTCCTGCTCCAAATGTCAGATATTTAGCTATGCCTCCACCTCAATTACTGAATCAGGGACCTGTATAAAGTGTAGTGTTATTTTAGCACTTGAGGCGAGGTTCAGCCAGCTTGAGGAACGTCTCCTCTCCTTTGAGCTTAGGGCTAGCCCCACAGCTGGCAGGCCCCCACCAGGTTTAGCTGGAACGGAGCGTTCTAGCTTAGCAGCACAGGTAGCAGGCCCCATTAGCTCGAGCTCTCCCTCAGCGGTCCCGGAGCCGGGGAAACAGGGCGGTTGGGTGACTGTCAGAGGGAAACATAACAAAAAGTCTACCGGACACCCGCGTTCTACCTCTCAGGCCTCCGTGAGTGTCTCTAACAAGTTTGCTCCACTCAGCAGCACACCAGCTGATAAAGACACGCTGGTTTTTGGCTCCTCCATAGTGAGACACGTTAACTTAGGATGGCCAGCGGCCACAGTTAGCTGTCTCCCTGGGGCCAGAGCTGGTGACATCGAATTTCAGCTAAAGCTAATGGCTAAGAGTAAACAGAGATTTAAGCGGATTGTAATCCACTGCAAGCCTGGTCTCATTAGGAGGGACGGCATTCATCCTACTTTTGATGGAGCAACCTTTTTGTCTAGAAATATAGTTAAAAGTCTAGCTCCTAATTTCTGATGTGCCAGAGTGGGGACCAGGCAACAGAGACGCAGTCCTACACACCTCTCTGAGTTTCCCTGTCGGCAGCCCCCAACCATAGCTCACTCTAATTTAAATAACTTAAATAATACACACCCCATACTGTGTCTGTCCCTCAGACCACCAGATATATAAAACTATCTAAACCTGGGAAAATGACTTCTAATGACTACAGCAATTTAATCCGTATCAAGTGTGAAGCTAGAAAAAATCAAGACAAGAAAATTAAATGTGGTTTCCTAAACATTAGGTCACTGTCATCCAAAGCTGTTTTAGTTAATGATCTGATAACTGAACACAATATTGATCTTTTTGGATTAACAGAAACCTGGCTACGTAAGGATGAGTACGTCAGTCTAAATGAAGCCTCCAATACAAGTCATATTAATCAATCAATCATCAATCAACTTTAATTTGTAAAGCATTTAATCACATCTACAGATATTTTGAAGTGCTTTCACAAGGAGAAAGATAGAACTCAACAGAACCCTTCCCAGAGCAACCAGAAGCAACAGTGGCAGGGAAAAACTCCCACATGGGAAGAAACTCCGGGCGGACCCAAGACTCTGAGAAGAGCAACCACCTGCCTTGACTGGTTGGGGAGAGAGAGAGAGAATGAGAGAGAGAGAGAATGAGAGAGAGAGTTAATATTCATATAGCTTGTGAAAGTGGTCGAGGAGGTGGCGTGGCAGCTATTTATAACTCTCAGTTACTGATTAATGCTAACCCAAAGTCTAACTTTAGTTCATTTGAGAGTCTGAGCATAACTATGCTGCATCCATTGAATAAATTAATAAATTCTGTTGAATTTGTAATAGTTTATCGTCCCCCTGGACCATATTCATCTTTTTTAATAGAATCTTCTGAATTCCTGAATCTGGCCCTGACTAAAGATAAGGTTATAGTGGTAGGAGACTTCAATGTACATGTTGATGTAGATAATGATAGTTTTAGTGCTAATTTTAGATCTACACTTGACTCTATAGGATTCTCTCAGGTAGTAGATGACCCTACCCATAAGCATATCAATACCCGAGACCTTATTCTTACTTATGGTCTGAGCATAGAGCATCTGACCATTTTTCCTCACAATGATTTTCTGTCAGATCACTTCCTAATTACCTTTGACTTTGTCCTAACTAGTTATAATCCACCGGATAAAGCCGTACTAACCAGATCTATCTCTGATAGTATGGTAGCTAAATTTAAGGAAAGAATTCCCTCTGCCACAGAATCAGCTCTATGTTTCCCTGACCCATACGTTGGTGTTAGCTCAGACATAGAATATCTGACAAATAGTGTGACAGATACTTCGCTCTGAGGATGCAGGACTGTTGGTAACCCATCATGGCTTCCTTTACTTTGGAACCATCTTCCAGCTACAGTCCGAGGGGCAGACACCATTAGCCTATTTAAGAGTAGACTAAAAAGTCTGTTGATGTGATTAAGCGCATTACAAATAAAAGTTGATTGATTGATTGATTGAAAAGAGCAGATTGGTGAGACTGGAATCAAATTTACAACATATAAGCTTCAAGATTAGACTTAAATACATCCTGGCAGATCGTTTATCATTACATATCATGAATACATATTCAACTGATGGTAGAGGAGGTCTGTATATTTACTAAAATGTGTCCAAACTCTCACCGGTATTCTTCCGCTCGCAGCTTAAGCTCCTGCTGTCGATCGTACCTGCCAAGATGATGGGTGTCATCAAAGTCTCTCAGAGCTTTAAAGGAAAAACAAAACAGACACAACAAGGTTTAAGACTATTGGCTAATGCTGTATGATGGGATGAATTAGCTCAAGCCTGTTCATAGTCTTTTTGTTTCATATCCTCTGTGGTCAGCAGGGCCGGCCCTTCCAATAGGCAATATAGGCAAATGCTAAGGGCGCCGTAGCCTCCAGGGGGCGCCAAAACTTGGGAAAATATTGGGGTGCCCCCTGGAGGCCACAACGCCACAGGAGGCACCTCAAAATTGCAATTATATTGTGCCAGGGGGTGGCACTAAACTGGTAAAGCATTCATATGTAATGTTTTTAAATTTAACAGAGCTGCAAGATACTGTCGTTTGAAACTGTAGTCAGAAGTGAAGGTTTCTTTGGAAGTCTTCCTAAATAAGTTTAGTTAGTGTTGACATTTAGTAACACTCCAGAAGTCATACATACAAATGTAGACCAGTGGCAGGTCGTCATCAACCCCGTTACCCTTCTCACTTGGGATACCAAAAACATTCATAACGCTGAACTCTCATGGTGCATTGCAGCTGGAAAGTTCAGTCCTGTGATTGGCTCTGTGATCGCTACAATATTAAAACTAGTTATTCCTTAACTCTTAAAATGAAAAAGCTCACATTGAAATGTAAAGCAATTATTATAGTTATAGTAATAATATTATTATTATTACTACTAAACAATGCTATTCGATTTCTGTTGTAAGCGTTTTTGGTACCCCAAGTGAGAAGAGTAGTGGGGTTGATGACTACTTGCCGCTGATCAATGAACTGGGTGTATTGAAGTGTAAAGTGCTTCACAGCTCACGGCTCACTAGATACCATCTGATTCAAACATTTAATATCTACGCTACTTGCTACAGCATGTGAATCACTAACAAAGGGGGGCGCCATACAAAATCTCACCTAGGGTGCCACATTGACCAGGGCCGGCTCTGGTGGTCAGTGACACAGTGCACATTACAACGTAACAGGTTTCTACAGACCTGTTCCCTCTCTGAAGCGGTGCACTTTGTCGTCAGTGATCCAGCGGTAGATGGGAAAGTTGTAGATTTTTCCTTCAGGGGATTTCACTTCCACCTTTGTAGGGAACCAGGAGTCTTCTGGCAATAGCAGGTGCTGTTTGACCATCTCGATCAGCACCAGCTCCCCAAGGGAGGTGGGGCAGTCCACATAGAAATACAAGCTCTAGAATGATGACAGGAGAGATCTTTTGTTTGTTCTGAGTTGTAACAGAGAGGGGGCAAAATGAAAATGCTGCAACATGATATCCCTGAATGAAACAGCAGCTTTTGGGAACACTAGATGCACATATGTTTCATCACTTCCTCTCAATCAGCATTTAATGTGCCTATGACCTTATGTGTGTGAAGCCGAGGCATGTGATAGATTTAAACGTTTAAATGTTCCAGACTTACTCGTCTCTTGAAGACGGTTAGAGGTTCTTTCCAGGGCTTGAGCCATTTGTGATCGCTCTCTCCATCTCTGCCCACCAGCTTAATTTTGATATTGTCTAAAGTGAAGCCAGCAGCGATATCGCTGTTGTATACTGTCACTTCATATCTCCCCATGTTCAGTCTTCAAGCTATGGAACCCTGGTGAGGAGAGAATTACAACAAGCATTCTCTGATCAGACTGACTGAAAAAAAGTGCAACAGCAAATAACATGAAAGGATGCATTGCTGTCCGGTCACTGCTCATTGAAATCCCCTGTCTTACCTCTGTCAAGGAGAAGAAGCTGCTCTGAAGAAGTGCCCAGTTGGTAAAACTCTTCCCCGCTGATTTCTCTTTTTATACACAGTTTAGTGGGAGTGTCCAGCCAGCAGCTCTGGTCAGCTGTAGCCAGAGAAAGAGGGCACGTTGCCTTTTAAGGTATTGCATGTTGATGGTACATAACAAACAGGAAGTGACTGACAAACTTGTAATCAACATCTAGCTTTTAATGACTATAGCTCAACGTCCAAACAAAAGTCTAAAAGTTGCTCACTTGAATATAAACAGTTTAAGAAATAAATATATGAAATTGAAAATCTGTTGTTTACAAATAATATTCATGTATTTGCTCCAGAAGAAACTAACTTAGATGGCTCAAGAGTTAAGAATATCTGGCTATAGTCTGTTCAGAAAGGATTGCGCCAATATAGAAAGCCAATATATTGTCATTACGGTAATTTAATTCTTAATTATGTCATGGTTTGCGCAATCATAAAAAATTACCGTAATGACACTATATTGGCTGTAAAGCACAGCGCCGTTGTGTTTTACAGCCAATATAGCTCTCAGCACACAGAACAAAATTGGTAGAAGACAAGCAAAAATATTGTAAGCTTAGAAATTTTGTTACTCAATTGAACCTAAAGAAGAAAAAGCAATATTATGCACAGCAACTAGAAAGAACAAAAACTGATCAGCAACAACTGCAAAACTCTGAACAGCATGATGAGTAGAAAGACTCCTACACAACCTTTATTGAGTGTGGAGGTATTATTATCACCAAACTAAAAGATGTAGACAATCATCTAAATGATTTTCTCACTAATAAAGTGTCAAATTTGAGAAAAACTATGGTGAATAAAAGAAACAGTTCAACCACAGACATCTTAAGAGTTTATGGAAAAACAAATCCTGCTAATTAAATTTTTCTGAGTTTCAAGTTGAAATTATTTTACAATTAATCAAAACTGTATGCCAATGTAAGCCTCCAGGCATTGACAAGATTGACGAGATATTAATCTACCTTCCAGTTGATTATATTTGTCATATACTCAATAATAGCCTTTTCCAAAAGCTTGGAAAGAGGCCAAGATCATTCCTCTACCTAAGGACAAGAAAAAGCCTTTCTCTCCCTGCTCTAAGCAAGATTTTTGAAAAAGACATATTTGATCATGTTTCCAGCATGCTTATAGAAAAGGATACTCCACTTGTACAAGACTGACACAAACGACTGGTGAATAGTACCGAGAACTGGATAATCAATTGATTTGTGGAGCAGTCCTATTCAGTGTTTCAGCTGCATTTGACTTAATTGACAACAGTTTACTATTAGAAAAACCAGAGCTGTATGGATTTCACCCGTCTGCTCTGGCTTGGATGAACAGTTACCTGTCCGACAGGTGTGTCAGTGGACTGTGGTATTCCTTAGGGGAGCTGCCTTGGTCCACTGTTGTACGCCATCTTCACAAATGAGCTACCTTTTGTACTGAGACAAGCAAAATTAACTACGTATGCAGACGATACAGTGGTCTATGCATCGGCAAAATCTAGATCTGAATTGTCATCAATCCTACACAAAGAATTAGATAATAAATGAATATTAAACATTTCAAAGACTCAAAGCAACGTGCCTGGGTCAAATGAAACTCTCAAACATAATCCAAAGTTACATTTATTAATAAATAACATTCCAGTAGAGCAAGTAACACAGGCTAAACTCTTAGGAGTCTATCTGGACAATGCATCGTCTTGGTCAGGACATGTTGAATTCATTACAACAAATATGGGGAAATCTTTAGCTGCACTAAGAAGATGCCGTCAGCACCTGCCAGTTGAAATGGCGAAGCTTGTTGCAAGAACTCTAATAATTTATCAGCTTGACTATTGTCAGAGCATATGGGCTAATGCTAAAAGAAAAGATCTACATCAGGGGTGACCAGTCCTGGTCCTCGAGGGCCCCTATCCTGCATGTTTCAGATGTTTCCATCTTCCAACACCTGATTCAAGTGATCAGGATCGTTATCAGGCTTCTGCAGGGCTTGATGATGAGCTGATCATTTGAATCAGGTGTGTTGGAAGAGGGAAACATCTAAAACATGCTGCATAGGTGCCCTCGAGGACCAGGACTGGGCACCCCTGATCTAGAGAGACTCTAGTTGATGCAGTATAAGGCCCCTTGTATAGCCCTAAACTGCTCCTATAGAACCAGTGTAAAAACTATGCACTCTAATCTGGTCTGGCTAAAGGTTCAGGATCAAGCATTAGCTTCTCTATTATTCTCTACATGGAAAATATTAAAACTCAAAAGTCCACAGTTTTTATTGAGTCAATTTAAAAGCAGCAGAGAACCACCTGGTTATGCCACAAGGCGGTTTTCACTTCCAAAAGCAAATAAACACTTTTGTATACAGAGCAATGAAAGGATGGAACGCCTTGCCATTAAAACTGATCAAAACAGAACTGAAGTCTGTTTTTAAACGACAACTGAAGAAATGCCTCGGTGTCAGCTGTTTATAAATGAAATTTACAATGTTTGGAAACTTGATCTTTGATCTGCATGATTTTTAAGAAGATTCTCTGGCTGTAAAGCACAGCAGATGGGGATCCTAATAAACTAAACTGTCAGGATCCTCGCTTCAGCCCCAGCTTGCCCTCACTCTCTCCCTCACCATCAGCCCAGCCTGCAGCCTGATTGCAGGGATTGGAAACAGCTGCAGGGATCAGCTCACCTGCCCACAATCACTAGCTCCCATAAAAACCCACACTGACCTGTCAGCTCCACTAAATACAAGGTTAGTACATAAAACGATCTTTATCTAGTAAGCCTCAGTGCTAACTATCCCAGCATCCCTCAGGCTTCTTTTCATGTTCTTTAATAATAATTAATAATAATAATGATTGTATTTCTAAAGTTATTTTCATCAAAGTGCTGTACACATGTTGGTTGACAATTAAAATGTACAACAGACTCTGCAAAGTTTAATCTCACAGAACAGCATCACATTCAGGATGTCCTTTATCCTGTCAGTTGACACCATGGTAGAGACTGTGGTGGACAGGGTGTCACCGCTGTCAACAAGGCCTGATGGGTGCTTCACAGTACTGTCCAGCTGGGTGTCATCACCAGAGATGATCAGGACCCAACGCTCTTCAAGAGTAACATGTGGCCTGGAATGATCCGGAAATAATAATTAGATTAACTGACATCAGAAGTAGTGAACAGAGAACCAACATGAGTCCAGTTGTTTCTGCACAAATAGTATTAGCTTGTCCCAGTCACCACCACTGTGGGCCCTTGAGCCCTTGAGGAGAAGTCACATGTTACTCTACGCCCACAGTGGTTAATCTAATTATTATTTCCGGATCATTCCAGGCCACATGTTACTCTTGAAGAGCGTTGGGCCCTGATCATCTCTGATGATGACACCCAGCTGGACAGTACTGTGAAGCACCCATCAGGCCTTGTTGACAGC